>JARYGA010006591.1:0-37508 GCA_030545235.1 Helianthus tuberosus | reverse complement strand
CCTGCCGAAGGCGGAAACACGAGACGTGACACAAAAGGTTTTCAAGCATCCATTAGCAAACATCGAATTGTTATTAAAACATTTAAATACCATAGTGCTTAGAAGGTTACAAAACATAGGAACAAGTTTAGGGTCTATATGACCCAAATAAAACACAATAAGTTCAAAATATTCATCCAGCAAAAATGTTTAAACAACCAACGGTTTGACTTGTACATCCAAAGTAAATGGAAAAATACAAGACAACCCAACGAAAGGCATCACCCAAAAGATGCATGCAAAAGACTCCACGAGTTGTGAACCGTCGTTCACTTACCTGAAAAAAACGCTTAAAATGTCAACATAAAGTTGATGGATCAAAGTATGTATTTTGCACATGTCAAAAGATGCATGCTTAAAATGTCAACATACGTACTTTAATCCGCCAAAATAACCCTTTTGCACATGTTAAACCATCTAACATCATGAACACATTCAACATGCTAACACATGTAAAACCGAGCATTTAACATCTTCCAAGTATCATCATGCAAGATTCACCACACATCCTTAGATTCTATATCTCAATCAAGCACTAAATCAACACACTAACATCCTCATCATTCACGCCTCAACATCATACATACAAAACATCCAATTTTAATTTAAATCACCATATGAACATAATCATCCTCATCATACAAGAATCATCATCCAAACAATCACCAGTTAAGCATTTTTACACACTTTAAATCAACAACAAGATCATCAATCACCATCCACAATCCCATGGTCCAAAAGCCCTTTCCCAAACCCTTCAAAACTCCCATTTTAACCACTTAGTTTGTTTTGATAAAATCACAAAACATTTTATTTTGTGAAGTTTTCTTGCACAAAGTAAGCTTTTAAAACAAAACACAATATGAGTTTAAGGATTTTACCACTAGACAAGCTAGGGATGAAAACACACTTCAAAATGATGGCAAAAGGCTAGGTTTTGAGATTCAATTCCAAGGTTAAGCTCCAATGAGCCTTAAATCTCAAAACACTACTGAAATATTTGGCTAAACTTTAGTGATTCTTGGATGAAAGTAAGTGGGTTTTGGGTTTCTTATCGGATGATTGAGAGAGAGAGAGAGAGAGAGAGAGATCCAAGGTTAAGCTCCAATGAGCCTTAAATCTCAAAACACTACTGAAATATTTGGCTAAACTTTAGTGATTCTTGGATGAAAGTAAGTGGGTTTTGGGTTTCTTAGACTGAGTGTAGTGGGGCGACTCCCACCCCCAGGTCGCCCCAAGTCGCCTGGAACACCGCCCCCGGGGGCGACTTGGGGGGCGACCCCCTCCAGCCCGTCTCAAACGCGTCGCCCAATTTCAAATGTTTTGCTTTGGATATAGCCGTTGCCAACGGTTATGTTTGGCTAAGTTTATTATTATTATTTTTTTAATAATCCAACCTTTATAAAATACCCCATATCAAACACATTTTTACCACAATTTTCTCTCAAACTCCTCAAAATTTATACCAATCTTATATCAACTCATCAAAATTTATACCAATCTTCTATCAACTCATCAAAATGTATCCCAACAACATCCCTCCTTTCAACCAAAATACACAATCTTCCAATCCACAACCCGATCTGACGGACCCAAACGTTTTAAATAACCCCGCTTTTTACGCCTATTTCAATAATATGCACGTTGCTAGCCCTACACCGCAAGTATACTACAACAATACGACGATACCGCAACATATGGGGTTCACCACTTGGAACACACAACAACCCGGTGGTTTTCAAAACGTTGGAGGATCGAGCCAACAAAATGGTATAAATTTTTTTGATATTTTTTTTGTAAAGAATATGTTTTTTTTTTTTTTTTTAACTTTGTTTGTATTCCATCTAGTGGTTGATTTAGATGACGAAGAAGTTCCGGAGACCCAGTTCGATGTCGGTCAAAAAAAGAAACGTTCACACAAGAGGAAAACACCGGGTGAAGAACGCTTGAAAACCAAACCGATACCATGGACTTCCAACGAGGAAATGAGCTTGTCCAAGGCTTGGCTAGAAATAACCGAAGACCCGAGATGTAGTAACTATCAAAAGGAAAAAACATATTGGTCTCGTATTTACAACCTTTTCCTCCAGTTGGAAGATCAACAAGATGGATACCGTGATGCCGATGGTATCGGCGCGAAGTGGCGTAAAATGCGTCCTTTGATTCAAAGTTTCAACCAAATATTCACTCGCCTAAGTAACTCGCGTGTGCGCCAAAGTGGTTCCGACGATGCGATGCTCCAAGCAAACGCCCAAAATGAATTCCGAGCCGAACACAAGAAGGCGTTTCCTTATCTTGCTATTTGGCAATTTTTAAGAAGGAGTTCGAAATTTCACATAGTCATCGCCTTCGATCCATTTAAAAGTCGTGGCCAACCGTCGGCTAAGCGGTCAAAAACCTCATCCTCAAACGACCAACAAAGTACCGGTTCGGACGCTCGGTGCCAAATAAATCTCAACGACATTGAGGAAGACAACGAAGAGCCACATGAAGAGGCCGAACCGTTTCAACCACCACAACGACCGGTTGGCCGAGATAGGGCCAAAAAAGCCGCCCAAACGTCTTCTAGCGGTGCACGAATCGACTACACCGAAACGTTCGAAAAAGTGACCAATAAGTTAGACGGGTTGTTGCAAACGAGCCAACAACGGATCAACTTAAAAAAAGAACACGGGGACCGAAAGCTAAAGCTGAAAGAAAGTCGTCAAAAAGCACTTGATTTGCAAATATTAACAACCGACACGACAAACCTTACTGGAGCCGAGCTCGCTTTAGCCGAGCAAATGAAGCAAGAAATTCGAGAAAAATATAACCTTTGTTGAAGTAATTTTTTTATTTTGGTTGAAGTAATTTTTTTTTTTAGTTGATGTATTTTTTATTTTGGTTGAAGTAATTTTTTTTTTAGTTGATGTATTTTTTTATTTTGGTTGAAGTATTTTTTTTTTTAGTTGATGTATTTTTTTTATTTTGGTTGAAGTAATTTTTTTTTTAGTTGATGTATTTTTTTATTTTGGTTGAAGTAAAAAAAGACTTTTATAAAAAATATGATTTTTTTTATATCTTTTACATAAAAAAAGACAAAATAAATGGGTGCCACGTGTCGCAAGACGCCCCACCCAGCAAGGTTGCCCCACTACCCCTTTTTTGGTCAGAATCCTCTTATGTGACGTGGCGCCACGTGTCGCAAGACGCCCACTCAACAGGTTGCCCCACTACACTCAGTCTTATCGGAGAGAGAGAGAGAGAGAGGGAGAGGGAGAGAGAGAGAGATGTGTGTGTGTTTTAATATTGTAGGATGATGAGTGTTAGTTAGGATGAAGATATTTTCTAATTAATACATGGTAATTAAGGATCTTGCAATCTTACACTTCCCAAGATGCCAACTATTTGCCAACCCATCCCCACACCAATGTGTGGTGACGATAAGGGCCTTACAGCCGAGTTTGGGGGGGGGGGGGGGGGGGGGGGGGGGTTGAGTTGTTATCATATATGGTCCCCTAGATCCATACATCCTAGTACTTGCAAGATTTGGTTATTTATATCATGTATTTTATGTTTTTAAAGTTTGTCTAGTTAAACACAAGTATTACCCACTTATGAAACATTATTGGGTGAAAAGTGTAAGTGGCCAGTTTGTGACAAAACGACAATTACGCGCTAAAAACCGTAAATACTATACTTTTATGTTGGTAGTATATGTTTTTATCTATTGTTTCACGCCCAACACATAATAACGTCATTACTTTAGTATCGTAGGCATATTCGAACAGTTTTAGCACTTTAAAGTGTACCGGATAATCACCAACGTCCGTTATAGACACTTTTACCGTTAAGCCGTAAATTTAAATTTAAAGGTTATCAAATGCAATCCTATGCATTTACCCCGGACCTTCATAGACTTTAAGGACTCAATTAGAAAATTAATGTAAAAACAATTAGGTTAGAAAGATGTATACTCGTTTTTTTTCCTCATATCACCTTTTCTTCTAACCCTCTTATCCCAAATCTAGCAAACTATGAAATATATCATTAGTCTTAAAACAAGTCTTAATGCATAGTTCTCAAAGTGTTTTGGTATATAAAGTATTGATCTTCAAACTTGTATCAAAATTAACATTCTGGATTTTAAGCGGGTTTAAGATGAAACATACGAAATGAAACGACACCAATTAATATGTGTGTCAAGTTAGACTAGAAATCAACCCACCAGCTTGACACATTGACACCCCACTCTTTGGTGTGTCCAACAAACCGTCTCTAAGACCACCCAAGGAAGGCCATATACGATCTGAAGGAGTTATCAAAGTTTTTAACCCTCCATGTCCATTCAGTGGCGAAGCTTGAAAATTTCCACCGGGGGGTCGGAAGTCACCAGACCTAAAAATTCTATATGAGTAAATTTTTTTATAAAACTGGGGGGTCGAAAACGTATATACCTAAAAAATTCTATACGAAACGTACATACATAACACTACTGAGCGAAAAGTTCGGGGGTCGGGCACCCCTGGCCCCTTGAAAGCTGCGCCCCTGTGTCCATTCCCTTTCTCTTTCTCTGTTATCTCAATCTCATCATCTAATTTCGTTGGTTATTTGCAATTTTTGGAATAAATTTTAGCTCTAACTGCATCTTCTTATTTGTTCAGTGTATTGTGAGCTACTATAGAACTCAAATGGCCATTTGTTCATTGTTTTATTTACCAACTTGAACGTGTAGAACTGTGGCTCCCAAGAGCTTTACAATATTTTATTTGAAAATAAGAATAAAACAATAATATAGAGAAAACCTTAATACATTCGATACCATTTAGATAGTATACTTCTAGATGTGATAATGAAGCTACATAGATAAAATCATATTCTACAATACTTATTTAGAGGGTGATTGGGATTGAGTTTGGAAATGACTTTTTGAAAAAACCAATAAATTAAAAAAGTGTTTGGTATTGGTAAAAATACTTTTTTATTTTGGCATTTAATTTGAAAAGGAGTAAAAAATTGTTTTTCAAAAGGCACAAAATCTAACTTTTTAAAGTCTTTTGGCTTTTTGAACATAAATTACCAATCTACCCTTATTCTTTAAAATAGCAACCAAATATGTAAACTTGGCCGTTATTTTATTTTTCTCACTACAGAAGCTAATTCAAACACTTTTTATACCACAAAAGCTAATCCAAATACTTTTTTATGAACTCCCTTTAGAAAAGTCATAAGTCAAAAAACACTTTTGACAAGAAGCACTTTTTGAGTTAAATAAAGCAATCCCAAACACTATCTTAGTTGTTATGGTTTAGAACTCGACATGACATGAACTACACTTAAGAAACAATACATAAAACAATGTACGAAACGTGCCTGGCAGATCAATTTGAAGACTAGATGGTGGTAACAGAGAAAGGGAATGGACATGGAGGTTCGGTCACTTCAATTTCTCCTTCAAGCATTTGGATGACCTTTTTCATGGTTGGCCTCATTGAAGGATTTTCTTGTACACACCAAAGACCAACCATCATAAATGTTGTTAGTTTCTCCAAATCATCCAAGGCCTCCATATCATTCTTAACGAATGCATCCAACCTGCCTTCTTGATAGCAATCCCATGCCAAATCCGTTAAAACAGCCACATCTTCGGCATCATCATCAATAACAACACTCTTTCGGCATGAAATGATCTCGAATAGCAAGACACCAAAGCTATAGACATCAACCTTGAACGTGACAGGGGTGTTCCTAAACCATTCAGGAGCAACATATCCTTTCGTTCCTCTAATTCCAGTATTCGTTCGACTTTGATTAATCATCAAAAGTTTTGCCAATCCAAAGTCAGCAATCTTAGCATTGTAGTAATCATCAAGAAGTATATTCTGAGGCTTTATATCACAGTGGATGATCTGGTTGCTACAATATTCATGGAGATAGGTGAGTCCCTTTGCAACACCGACGGCGATGTAACTCCTTTGTTTCCAACTAGGTTTCTTGTCTCCAAAAAGAAACACTGCCAAAGTGCCGTTACTCATGTATTTGTAAATCAATAGCCTCTGCTCATCTTCATCACAATAGCCAAGAAGCTGCACCAAATTCTTGTGATGAGTCCTTGCAATTGTATTGACCTCAGTTTTGAATTCCTTTTGGACATCTTGAATCACAGCTTCCAGCTTCTTAACCGCTACGGTTGTCGTCCCTATTTCACCTTTATAGACTATCCCAAAAGCCCCCCTTCCCAATACTTTCTTGAAACCATCAGTAGCATTGACTTGTTCTTGATATGTAAAACGAGGTAGATTAGTTTCAACACTTGTACTGTAGGAACCGTTCGCGTAATTAAATAAAATAAACAAATTTTATTCAAAGATTACAATACAAAAAATAAAGAAAGCTGAAAAACTATTACAATTACAACTGAAATAAACAAAAAATACAAGAAGGAGTAGAAACAGATTTGACTGAGGCACGTGTTCAACACGCTTCCCTTAAAACAAATTCCGAGTCTCCCAGGAGTACTCGTTTTGTTTCCCAGGGTACAACAGCCGAAGCAGCGTACTGCCGGAGATGGCCCAGGAACCCGACATCTACCTTGAGAGGTGCAAGAAAGAGATCAATCTGCGCAAGGCTGCCTTTTTGGGCAATTCTATTGTCCTCTTCAATCCGAAGACGAACAATAAGATCCTCTATAGTCATCTCCTTTCGTTTGTGTTTAAGATAATTCATAAAATCCACCCAACCAGGAGGTAACTTTTCAATCATCGCTGCCACTTGGAATGTCTCGCTAAGTGTCATGCCTTCCGCAAGGTTGTCATATAGTATAATTTGCAATTCTTGGACTTGATTCATAACTGTTTTAGAATCAACCATTTTGAAATCCAAAAAACGGGCTACCACAAATTTCTTTGTGCCAGCATCCTCCGTTTTGTACTTCTTGTCCAAGGCATCCCAAAGGTCTTTGGAAGTCTTGACGTTGTAGTACACATTATACAACGCATCTGACAAGCCGTTTAACACATAGCCACGACATATGAAATCCGAATGCTTCCACGCATCTACCGCGCACTATCTTTGTGCGTCGGTCTCCCCTTCCATAGTTTGGGGAGCGGTTTCCGTTAAGAACCTCGCAAGGTTCATGGTGGTCAGGTAGAAGAACATCTTCTGCTGCCACCTCTTGAAGTGTAGACCCGAGAACTTCTCGGGTCGTTCAGCGTGATTAGCCACTGTGGACGCTCCCACAGTGGTGGTGTTCAAGGGGGTTCTCGTCACAACATTCGTATTGTTGACGTTTTCGGTCGACATTCTGAAAAAATTAAAATTTAAAGTTTAATCCAAAAAATTCTTTTTTTTCACAAATAAACAGAAGGAAACTACTAAATTTTAATTTTTACCACAAATTTACTGTTTAGGCTTCTAAGTCCAACTTTGAAGACCAAAAAACAGAAAATTTTTAATAATTAGAACTTACTGATTGGCTTCTAAGTCCAACTTTGAAGACCAAGACATAAAGTTTATTAGCAATTTTTAGGACAATATCTGAATGTAACCAGAACGTTTTCAACCAAAGTCGCTCCTTTGAAGATGAAAACAAAAAAAATAAATCTGTTTTTAAAACACAAACTGAGTGAAACAAAACTGGTTTGAATCACAAAACAGAATGGTTTTGATTACACGAACGGTGTTTTAAAATTTGTTTTAAGATTGTAGGAACCGTTTGCGTAATTAAATAAAATAAACAAATTTTATTCAAAGATTACAATACAGAAAATAAAGAAAGCTGAAAAACTATTACAATTACAACTGAAATAAACCAAAAATACAAGAAGGAGTAGAAACAGATTTGACTGAGGCACGTGTTCAACACGCTTCCCTTAAAACAAATTTCGAGTCTCCCAGGAGTACTCGTTTTGTTTCCCAGGGTACAACAGCTGAAGCAGCGTACTGCCGGAGATGGCCCAGGAACCCGACGTCTACCTTGAGAGGTGCAAGAAAGAGATCAGTAGAAGGAAGAAAGTTGTTTGCATGTGCTGTTGTTACTGGTGTCCTCTGCAGCTGGGTATGGAGCTGTATTTATACAGCACCTAAGTCGAAATAGTCAAAAGGAATTAAGGAGAGGTTTAAATTGCATTAAACGTCTTCAATGTAATTTAATACGTCATTTAATTCGCTGTTAAAACCGTTTGACTCGTCAGTTTCGAATGCAGAACTGAAACTGCTTCGTCATTAAATGCTGGAAGCTTCTGCGCGCGCGCGTAAGATACACTGGTGCGCGCGCGTCCTTACGCGCGTAGGTCTGCACGCTCATGCGCGCTGCGTCCTTTTGGCTCACTGCCATGCGCGTGTGCGCCACACTGACGCAGGTCCATGCGCGCGTGCGCCACGTCCCTATACGAGCACGCAACACAGTCGCGCCGTATTGGCTCACTCTGGTGTGCCGTGCACTACACATCAGGGCCCATGCAATATGCGCGCAACCGCGCGCCTTCATGCCACATGTACTCACGCGCGGACTGCCACGTAACCCGCCTCTAACCCGCATGCTACTTCAACCACTTGGTCCTTGCGCACGTGGTCAAAAATTCAAAGGCGGCCCTCAAGCGGGCGAAGTGCAAAGTGCACCATCAAAGCGCCACATTGCGCCTCATCGCCCACGCCACGCGCGCGCGCGTGTGCGAGTGCGAGTGCGAGTTAGGGTGCTCCGCACCCATCGCGAGTACACTTAGTGTGTGCTTCCATGAAACAATAAGGATGGAGAGTTCCCACTTAAATACCCATTTAAGTTCCATCTCTCCTCCTATGTGGGACAAGGTGCAACTTTCCCTTTTGTTTCAGCATTCAATGTTTCAAACACCCAACTTTGAGCATCGATATCTCATTCATCTTAGCTCCGTTTTGGACGTGGTTTAGTTCGTTGCGAAGCTCTTCCAACATAGAACACAAACCCACAAATAAATATATAAAACCCGCTCGTTTTCTTATATTTATTTCTAGTCCAAAATAGGAAAAAATCATTTTCCTATATTTGTGAAAAATGCTATTTTAACCTATTTTTCCAACAATCCCCCACATGAAAAATGCTATTTTCATCAAATTTCCAACAATCCCCCACATGTATGGAAATCGATCTTTTCCTTACACTTTCAACGATATACTTCGACAGTTGAGTATTGCAAGATAGGTAGGTTGTTACCTTTGAACCTTCTTTTGTGAAGCATACTTAGCTTACTAGCGGTTTGTAGACGCGATGTCCTTGAACATACCTCCATTTGTGTAAACGACAATACACTTCACACAATACTCTCCCTGGTTTGGCCAACCCCTCATTATCGTGTCCTATTACGGTCCTGGAACACTTGCCTGGTTCTGCGAGAGCTCTAGGCTTGCGCACCCCACAAAGCCATTCGAAGCGACCCTACTTCTCTCTCACATAGGTGATTCCCATGAATCATTAAAAACATCATGGTTATTTGATTTCCCAAAATCGTTAACCTTAATATGCTTAGCCTCACTTTAATGTCACTGATTGGAATGGACTAGGAAGTATATAACTCCATTTTATTTGGTTTGGGGTACTCCCCCACAGTGACTCCGTTTTGGTAATATGATTAAGTTGTCCTATTGAACTTGGGATCTCCAGTCAACTAAGTTAGGTTTCCCTCATATTCCCATTTATCACGGGCTTTAGTCCCATTCCTCTTAACGACGTTTCTACTAACTCTTTGCTTAAGCCTTTTGTAAACGGGTCCGCAATGTTATTCGTTGATCTCACATAATCAATTGTGATAACACCCGTTGAGAGTAGTTGTCGTACCGTGTTATGTCTACGTCGCATATGCCTTGATCTGCCATTGTACATTAAGCTTTGAGCGCTACCAATCGCTGATTAGCTATCACAATGTATACATATGGCTGGCAAAGGCTTTGGCCATCTTGGAATATATTCCACGAATTGACGTAGCCATTCCGCCTCCTCTCCTGACTTATCCAAGGCGATAAATTCGGATTCCATTGTGGATCTTGCTATGACCGTTTGCTTAGAAGACTTTCAAGCAATAGCAGCTCCTCCAAGTGTAAACACGTAACCACTTGTTGATTTGGAATCTTTATTCCGATATCCAGTTTGCATCAGTGTATCCTTCGATCACTGCTGGTTGTCGGGTATAATGCAGTCCATAGTCTCTTGTGTATCTTATGTATCTAAGCACCCTCGTGATAGCTTTCCAATGATCCGCGCACGGATTGCTGGTGTATCTACTTAGCCTACTCACCGCGTAAGCCAAGTCGGGTCTAGTACATGTCATTAGATACATTAGACTGCCAATAATTCTTGAATACTCTAACTGAGCAACTCCATCTCCTTTATTTTTCTTGAGATGTTGGGAGGTATCAACTGGAGTTCGAGCTACACTCGTATCTCCCGAGTTGAATTTTTCAAGAATTTTATCCACATAGTGAGATTGACTTAACACAAGACCATCTTGGGTTCTTATGATCTTTACTCCAAGAATCACATCCGCTAAACTCATGTCTTTCATGTCAAATCTCGCTTTCAACATGCTTTTAGTAGCTTTGACCATTTTATCATTACTCCCAATGATAAGCATATCATCTACATAAAGGCATAAGATCACATAACCTTCATTTGTGTCTTTGAAATAAACAAATTTGTCGCACTCATTTATTTTGAAACCATTATCAATCATGACATGATCAAACTTTTGGTGCCATTGTTTTGGTGCTTGCTTCAAGCCATACAAAGACTTGACGAGTTTACATACTTTACCCTCTTGACCTGGGGCGGAGAAACCTTCAGGTTGCTCCATGTAAATCTCTTCTTCTAAATCGCCATTTAGAAATGCGGTTTTAACATCCATTTGGTGAACTTCCAAATTTCTTAAAGCCACTATAGCAAGAACCAATCTAATCGAGGTTATGCGCGTCACAGGCGAGTAGGTATCAAAGTAATCTAGACATTCCTTTTGTCTAAATCCTTTAATCACCAACCTAGCCTTGTATTTATCAATACTTCCATCAGTTTTCATCTTCCTTTTGAATATCCAACGATATCCAAGTGGGTTGAAACCAGGTGGAAGATCCACTAACTCCCAAGTATGATTTTGCAATATAGAATCAATTTCGTTCTTTATTGCTTCTTTCCATTGAGGTCCATCTGAAGAAGAAACCGCTTCGCAATATGTATTGGGCTCGCCCTCAACCATATAACTAACGAAGTCTGGACCGAAGGATTTTTCAACCCTTGGCCTTTTGCTTCGCCTACGATCACCTTCTTCAACCTCAGGCCGTTCATGTGTCTTATCATGAACTACCTCATCAACTGGCGTAGATGAGCTTTCACCTACTTCAAAATTAGGTGTTGATGACGTTGCATGTGTTTGTCTTCTCAAAGGAAACACATTTTCAAAGTAAGACACAACGTTAGGATTCACCTCCATGATAGTGTTTACGTGTACATCTGGATTCTTGGACTCATGTACAAGAAAGCGATGTGCACTACTTTGATGTGCATACCCAATAAATATGCAATCAACAGTTTTGGGTCCTATCCTAAGAGCCTTAGGAGGTGGTACAATCACCTTTGCTAGGCACCCCTTGTATGAAGGTTTCTTCCTTTTCCACAACTCATATGGAGTTTCGTCTCTCTTTTTGTGTGGTATATTGTTCAAAAGATAATTAGCCTAGAGAATGGCTTCCCCCCACATTTCCTGGCTCACCCCAGAACTTATCAACATGGCGTTCATCATTTCTTTCAATGTACGGTTCTTTCGTTCCGCCACGCCATTTGATTGTGGAGAATAATGAGGTGTACACTCATGTACAATGCCACTTTTTGCACATATATCGGCAAAAGGTGCAACATATTCGCCTCCTCGATCGCTTCGCAAAGCTTTTATCTTCTTTTGAAGTTGATTCTCAACTTCATTTTTATACAAGATAAATTTTCTTATTGCTTCATCTTTACTTTTTAGTAAATATACATAGCAATATTTAGTACTATAATCAATAAACGTGATGAAGTACTTATTTCCACCTCTTGTGGGTACCGCTTTTAAATCACAAATATCGGTGTGAATTAAATCAAGGGGTTCGGTTATTCGTTCAACCGATTTCGATGATGATCTTGTAAGTTTAGATTCTACACATGTTTCGCATTTATAATGTGAATCAATATGGAATGTTGGTATACAATTTAAATTGATTAAACGGCGTATTGAATTAAAATTTACGTGACCTAATCTACCATGCCATTTATTCGAATCAGAAAACTCAAGCATATAAGTAGAAGTAGTAGCAATTTTATTCATGTTCTTTTTGACAGCCATTACATTCAATTTAAACATACCATTTTGGGCATAGCCCTTGCCAACATACATTCCTCGTTTAGTAAGTACAAATTGATCGCTCTCAAAAACTAAACGAAATCCAAACTTATTAAGCAACCATCCCGAGACTAGGCTCTTGCGCAAGTCTGGGACAAATAACACGTTGCTTAAAGTGAGCTCCTTCCCCGAAGTCCACTTCAAAATCACCGTTCCTTCACCCTTGATATCCGCGATGGCTGCATTTCCCATGTACAGCTTCTCATCTCCCGCAAGCTCTTTGAAGGTGGTAAAGAGGCTCCTGTCTGGGCACATATGACGGGTCGCTCCCGTATCAACCCACCATCCTTTTGGAGTGTTAGTCACAGCATTGACCTCATCCAATATTGCGGTTTTGTCGGAAATCATTGCCACCAAAGGCATTCCGTCTTCATCCACCATGTGCGCACGCTCACGCTTTGGTTTCTTGCATTGGTTAGCCCGATGCCCTGGCTCGTCACAGTTGTAACAAGTCCCTTGGAACGCTTGAGGTTTCTTTTTCACAACCCCTTTATTCGGTCCAAGTTTGCTAGCCTTTGCTTTCTCCTTGTCCTTTTTCCCCTTACCCTTCGCGCCCATAGAGGATTGCCCATGCTCAACCATATTTGCGCTAGCACTAGTCTGCGCAAGGCTGCCTTTTTGGGTAATTCTATTGTCCTCTTCAATCCGAAGACGAACAATAAGATCCTCTATAGTCATCTCCTTTCGTTTGTGTTTAAGATAATTCTTAAAATCCACCCAACCAGGAAGTAACTTTTCAATCATCGCTGCCACTTGGAATGTCTCGCTAAGTGTCATGCCTTCCGCAAGGATGTCATGTAGTATAATTTGCAATTCTTGGACTTGATTCATAACTATTTTAGAATCAACCATTTTGAATTCCAAAAAACGGGATACCACAAATTTCTTTATGCCAGCATCCTCCGTTTTGTACTTCTTGTCCAAGGCATCCCAAAGGTCTTTGGAAGTTTTGACGTTGTAGTACACATTATACAACGCATCCAACAGGCCGTTTAACACATAGCCACGACATATGAAATCCGAATGCTTCCACGCATCTACCGCGCACTGTCTTTGTGCGTCGGTCTCCCCTTCCACAGTTTGGGGAGCGGTTTCCGTTAAGAACCTCGCAAGGTTCATGGTGGTCAGGTAGAAGAACATCTTCTGCTGCCACCTCTTGAAGTGTAGACCCGAGAACTTCTCGGGTCGTTCAGCGTGAGTAGCCACTGTGGACGCTCCCACAGTGGTGGCGTTCAAGGGGGTTCCCGTCACAACATTCGTATTGTTGACGTTTTCGGTCGACATTCTGAAAAATTAAAATTTAAAGTTTAGTCCAAAAAATTCTGTTTTTTCACAAGTAAACAGAAGGAAACTACTAAATTTTAATTTTTACCACAAATTTACTGTTTAGGCTTCTAAGTCCAACTTTGAAGACCAAAAAATAGAAAATTTTTAATAATTAGGACTTACTGATTGGCTTCTAAGTCCAACTTTGAAGACCAAGACAGAAAGTTTATTAGCAATTTTTAGGACAATATCTGAATGTAACCAGAATGTTTTCAACCAAAGTCGCTCCTTTGAAGATGAAAACGAAAAAAATAAATCTGTTTTTAAAACACAAACTGAGTGAAACAAAACTGGTTTGAATCACAAAACAGAATGGTTTTGATTACACGAACAGTGTTTTAAAATTTGTTTTAAGATTGTAGGAACCGTTCGCGGAATTAAATAAAATAAACAAATTTTATTCAAAGATTACAATACAGAAAATAAAGAAAGCTGAGAAACTATTACAATTACAACTAAAAAAACCAAAAATACAATAAGGAGTAGAAACAGATTTGACTGAGGCACGTGTTTAACATGCTTCCCTTAAAACAAATTCCGAGTCTCCCAGGAGTACTCGTTTTGTTTCCCAGGGTACAACAGCCGAAGCAGCGTACTGCCGGAGATGGCCCAGGGACCCGACGTCAACCTTGAGAGGTGCAAGAAAGAGATCAGTAGAAGGAAGAAAGTTGTTTGCATGTGCTGTTGTTACTGGTGTCCTCTGCTGCTGGGTATGGAGCTGTATTTATACAGCTCCTAAGTCGAAACAGTCAAAAGGAATTAAGGAGAGGTTTAAATTGCATTAAACGTCTTCAATGCAATTTAATACGTCATTTAATTCGCTGTTAAAACCCTTTGAGTCGTCAGTTTCGAATGCAGAACTGAAACTGCTTCGTCATAAAATGCTGGAAGCTTCTGCGCGTGCGCGCGCAAGATACACTGGTGCGTGCGCGTCCTTACGTGCGCAGGTCCGCACGCTCATGCGCGCTGCGTCCTTTTGGCTCACTACCATGCGCGCGTGCGCCACATCACCTGTGACCCTATGCGAGCACGCCACACAGTCACGCTGTATTGGCTCACTCTGGTGCACCGCGCACGACACATCAGGGCCCATGCACCATGCGCGCAACCGCGCGCCTTCATGCCATATGTACTCACGCGCGGACTGCCACGTCATGCGCCTCTAACCCGTATGCTACTTCAACCACTTGGTCCTTGCAGCCCCTGTGATCCACCACGCGTACGTGGTCAAAAATACAAAGGCGGCTCGCGGCGATGCGAAGTGCAAAGTGCGCCATCAAAGCGCCACATTGCGCCTCATCGCCCACGCCACGCGCGCGCGTGTGCGAGTTCGAGTTAGGGTGCTCTGCACCCTTCGCGAGTACACTTAGTGTGTGCTTCCATGAAACAATAAGGATGGAGAGTTCCCACTTAAATACCCATTTAAGTTCCATCTCTCCTCCTATGTGGGACAAGGTGCAACTTTCCCTTTTGTTTCAGCATTCAATGTTTCAAACACCCAACTTTGAGCATCGATATCTCATTCATCTTAGCTCCGTTTTGGACGTGGTTTAGTTCGTTGCGAAGCTCATCCAACATAGAACACAAACCCACAAATAAATATATAAAACCCGCTCATTTTCTTATATTTATTTCTAGTCCAAAATAGGAAAAAATCATTTTCCTATATTTGTGAAAAATGCTTAAGCCTTTGATCTCACATAATCAACTATGATAACACCCGTTGAGAGTAGTTGTCGTACCGTGTTATGTCTACGTCGCATATGCCTTGATCTGCCATTGTACATTAAGCTTTGAGCTCTACCAATCGCTGATTGGCTATCACAATGTATACATATGGTTGGCAAAGGCTTTGGCCATCTTGGAATATATTCCACGAATTGACGTAGCCATTCCGCCTCCTCTCCTGACTTATCCAAGGCGATAAATTCGGATTCCATTATGGATCTTGCTATGACCGTTTGCTTAGAAGACTTCCAAGCAATAGCAACTCCTCCAAGTGTAAACACGTAACCACTTGTTGATTTGGAATCTTTATTTTCCGATATCCAGTTTGCATCAGTGTATCCTTCGATCACTGCTGGTTGTCGGGTATAATGCAGTCCATAGTCTCTTATGTATCTAAGCACCCTCGTGATAGCTTTCCAATGATCCGCGCATGGATTGCTGGTGTTTCCACTTAGCCTACTCACCGCGTAAGCCAAGTCGGGTCTAGTACATGTCATTAGATACATCAGACTGCCAATAATTCTTGAATACTCTAATTGAGCAACTCCATTTCCTTTATTTTTCTTGAGATGTTGGGAAGTATCAACTGGAGTTCGAGCTACACTCGTATATCCCGAGTTGAAATTTTCAAGAATTTTATCCACATAGTGAGATTGACTTAACACAAGACCATCTTGGGTTCTTATGATCTTTACTCCAAGAATCACATCCGCTAAACCCATGTCTTTCATGTCAAATCTCACTTTCAACATGCTTTTAGTAGCTTTGATCATTTTATCATTACTCCCAATGATAAGCATATCAACTACATAAAGGCATAAGATCACATAACCTTCATTTGTGTCTTTGAAATAAACCATTTATCGCACTCATTTATTTTGAAACCATTATCAATCATGACATGATCAAACTTTTGGTGCCATTGTTTTGGTGCTTGCTTCAAGCCATACAAAGACTTGACGAGTTTACATACTTTACCCTCTTGACCTGGGGCGAAGAAACCTTCAGGTTGCTCCATGTAAATCTCTTCTTCTAAATCGCCATTTAGAAATGCGGTTTTAACATCCATTTGGTGAACTTCCAAATTTCTTAAAGCCGCTATAGCAAGAACCAATGTAATTGAGGTTATGCGCGTCACAGGCGAGTAGGTATCAAAGTAATATAGACCTTCCTTTTGTCTAAATCCTTTAATCACCAACGTTTCCTTGTACTTATCAATACTTCCATCAGTTTTCATCTTCCTTTTGAATATCTAAAGATATCCAAGTGGTTTGCAACCAGGTGGAAGATCCACTAACTCCCAAGTATGATTTTGCAATATAGAATCAATTTCGTTCTTTATTGCTTCTTTCCATTGAGGTCCTTTTGAAGAAGAAACCGCTTCGCGATATGTATTGGGCTCGCCCTCAACCATATAACTAACGAAGTCTGGACCGAAGGATTTTTCAACCCTTAGCCTTTCGCTTCGCCTACGATCACCTTCTTCAACCTCAGGCCGTTCATGTGTCTTATCATGAACTACCTCATCAACTGGCGTAGATGAGCTTTCACCTACTTCAAAATTAGGTGTTGATGACGTTGCATGTGTTTGTCTTCTCAAAGGAAACACATTTTCAAAGTAAGACACAACGTTAGGATTCACCTCCATGATAGTGTTTACGTGTACATCTGGATTCTTGGACTCATGTACAAGAAAGCGATGTGCACTACTTTGATGTCCATACCCAATAAATATGCAATCAACAGTTTTGGGTCCTATCCTAAGAGCCTTAGGAGGTGGTACAATCACCTTTGCTAGGCACCCCCACACTTTCAAGTATTTGTATGAAGGCTTCTTCCTTTTCCATAACTCATATGGAGTTTCGTCTCTCTTTTTGAGTGGTATCTTGTTCAAAAGATAATTAGCCGAGAGAATGGCTTCCCCCCACATTTCCTGGCTCACCCCAGAACTTATCAACATGGCGTTCATAATTTCTTTCAATGTACGGTTCTTTCGTTCCGCCACGCCATTTGATTGTGGAGAATAAGGAGGTGTACACTCATGTACAATGCCACGTTTTGCACATATATCGACAAAAGGTGCAACATATTCGCCTCCTCGATCGCTTCGCCAAGCTTTTATCTTCTTTTGAAGTTGATTCTCAACTTCATTTTTATACAAGATAAATTTGCTTATTGCTTCATCTTTACTTTTTAGTAAATATACATAGCAATATTTAGTACTATCATCAATAAACGTGATGAAGTACTTATTTCCACCTCTTGTGGGTACCGCTTTTAAATCACAAATATCGGTGTGATTTAAATCAAGGGGTTCGGTTATTCGTTCAACCGATTTCGATGATGATCTTGTAAGTTTGGATTCTACACATGTTTCGCATTTATAATGTGAATCAATATGGAATGTTGGTATACAATTTAAATTGATTAAACGACGTATTGAATTAAAATTTACGTGACCTAATCTACCATGCCATTTATTCGAATCAGAAAACTCAAGCATATAAGTAGAAGTAGTAGCAATTTTATTCATGTTCTTTTTGACAGCCATTACATTCAATTTGAACATACCATTTTGGGCATAGCTCTTGCCAACATACATTCCTCGTTTAGTAAGTACAAATTGATCGCTCTCAAAAACTAAACGAAATCCAAACTTATTAAGCAACCATCCCGAGACTAGGCTCTTGCGCAAGTCTGGGACATATAACATGTTGCTTAAAGTGAGCTCCTTCCCCGAAGTCCACTTCAAAATCACCGTTCCTTCACCCTTAATATCCGCGGTGGCTGCATTTCCTATGTACAGCTTCTCATCTCCCGCAAGCTCTTTGAAGGTGGTAAAGAGGCTCCTGTCTGGGCACACATGACGGGTCGCTCCCGTATCAACCCACCATCCTTTAGGAGTGTTAGTCACAACATTGACCTCATCCAACATTGCGGTTTTGTCGGAAATCATTGCCACCAAAGGCATTCCGTCTTCATCCACCATGTGCGCACGCTCACGCTTTGGTTTCTTGCATTGGTTAGCCTGATGCCCTGGCTCGTCACAGTTGTAACAAGTCCCTTGGAAGGCTTGAGGTTTCTTTTTCACAACCCCTTTCTTCGGTCCAAGTTTGCTAGCCTTTGCTTTCTCCTTGTCCTTTTTCCCCTGACCCTTCGCGCCCTTAGAGGATTGGTCATGCTCAACCATATTTGCGCTAGCACTAGTCTGCGCAAGGCTGCCTTTTTGGGCAATTCTATTGTCATCTTCAATCCGAAGACGAACAATAAGATCCTCTATAGACATCTCCTTTCGTTTGTGTTTAAGATAATTCTTAAAATCCACCCAACCAGGAGGTAACTTTTCAATCATCGCTGCCACTTGGAATGTCTCGCTAAGTGTCATGCCTTCCGCAAGGATGTCATGTAGTATAATTTGCAGTTCTTGGACTTGATTCATAACTGTTTTAGAATCAACCATTTTGAATTCCAAAAAAACGGGCTACCACAAATTTCTTTGTGCTAGCATCCTCCGTTTTGTACTTCTTGTCCAAGGCATCCCAAAGGTCTTTGGAAGTCTTGACGTTGTAGTACACATTATACAACGCATCCGACAGGCCGTTTAACACATAGCCACGACATATGAAATCCGAATGCTTCCACGCATCTACCGCGCACTGTCTTTGTGCGTCGGTCTCCCCTTCCACAGTTTGGGGAGCGGTTTCCGTTAAGAACCTCGCAAGTTTCATGGTGGTCAGGTAGAAGAACATCTTCTGCTGCCACATCTTGAAGTGTAGACCCGAGAACTTCTCGGGTCGTTCAGCGTGAGTAGCCACTGTGGACGCTCCCACAGTGGTGGCGTTCAAGGGGGTTCCCGTCACAACATTCGTATTGTTGACGTTTTCGGTCGACATTCTGAAAAATTAAAATTTAAAGTTTAGTCCAAAAAATTCTGTTTTTTCACAAGTAAACAGAAGGAAACTACTAAATTTTAATTTTTACCACAAATTTACTGTTTAGGCTTCTAAGTCCAACTTTGAAGACCAAAAAATAGAAAATTTTTAATAATTAGAACTTACTGATTGGCTTCTAAGTCCAACTTTGAAGACCAAGACAGAAAGTTTATTAGCAATTTTTAGGACAATATCTGAATGTAACCAGAATGTTTTCAACCAAAGTCGCTCCTTTGAAGATGAAAAAAAAAAAAAAAAATCTGTTTTTAAAACACAAACTGAGTGAAACAAAACTGGTTTGAATCACAAAACAGAATGGTTTTGATTACACGAACGGTGTTTTAAAATTTGTTTTAAGATTGTAGGAACCGTTCGCATAATTAAATAAAATAAACAAATTTTATTCAAAGATTACAATACAGAAAATAAAGAAAGCTGAAAAACTATTACAATTACAACTGAAATAAACCAAAAATACAAGAAGGAGTAGAAACAGATTTGACTGAGGCACGTGTTCAACACGCTTCCCTTAAAACAAATTCCGAGTCTCCCAGGAGTACTCGTTTTGTTTCCCAGGGTACAACAGCCGAAGCAGCGTACTGCCGGAGATGGCCCAGGAACCCGACGTCTACCTTGAGAGGTGCAAGAAAGAGATCAGTAGAAGGAAGAAAGTTGTTTGCATGTGCTGTTGTTACTGGTGTCCTCTGCAGCTGGGAATGGAGCTGTATTTATACAGCTCCTAAGTCGAAACAGTCAAAAGGAATTAAGGAGAGGTTTAAATTGCATTAAACGTCTTCAATGCAATTTAATACGTCATTTAATTCGCTGTTAAAACCGTTTGACTCGTCAGTTTCGAATGCAGAACTGAAACTGCTTCGTCATTAAATGCTGGAAGCTTCTGCACGCGCGCGCGCGCAAGATACACTGGTGCGCGTGTAACATCCCAAATATATGTATATATTGAGTTTTATTGCTCGGGTAAATGGATTATCCGAATTTCATCGTATGGATCGATTAACGAGTTTTGGCCTCGTAAGGTTTTATTCAACCGGTGTAAAGGACCCGGTGTATCGTTCCAGAGATAATCTCGAAGACAAAACACACAAAACGGAACTACGGACCTGGTTGTCTTTACCAAAAGCGAGTTAGTAGCTTTGGGAATAAGTTAGTTGTAAATATAAGTAGAGGGGCCTTTGTGTAACATGGCAAATAATCCCCTACAATCTTATAATCAGTTATCTACGAATCATCATCACTCACTCACAAACAAAAGCAAAAACCCTAGTCGCCGTACATCTGGTGCATTCGGTTTATCTTGTGTGCTACGGCCAAAAGAACTAGCAGAGAGGAGCGAACGATGATGGTGGCTCGGAGACGATAATCATCAGACCTACAAATCATGACAAGGTAATCTTCTTTACGTTTTTCACATGTTAGTGTTTAGCATAGCATGATTTTGGAACCGTACGATGCGAGATGGTGCACGGGATGACGTCAAGGACAAAAGTGGTGCACGGCGGTGTGACGATGATGAAGCTGTGTGGTGGTTTTATGGAGACACTCCCATCGGTAAGTATGAAGAAGGTGTATGCGATGGTGGTGAGTGCCGTGAATGGTGGTGGTGAGCGTCTATAGTAAGGTGGTCGTGGGTGGCTATGTCGTGTGAGGGTGATAAGGGTGGCTTGGTTGTAAGGTGGTGGTTCGACCATGGCGACCGTTACAGCCGAGGTGAGGAATGTCAATGATGATGTTCGATGACGGTGAAGTGCGTGGTGGTGTCATGTTCGTCAACAACTACGGTGGTGGCCGGCGATGGCCACCGTGGTGGATGATGGCTATGATGGTTACAGTCCGTGTTTTTTTTCGGTTTGGGATCGGGATGGTTTAGGAGCAATGAGGAAGGTGAAGGGTTTATGCATGGGAATGTGTTGGGTAGTGAAGGGGTAAGGTCCCAAAAACCTCGCCTCGAGTACTTAGGACCTCACCACAACCTCAACTTTAAACTCTCTTTAAAAACCTTGCGCGGCCGCGCACTGGTTTTACAGAGATGACTCCAAAAGAGAGAAGACATCAAACGACACATGCGCGCCCAAAGGGACTAATGCACCCCTGCGCCTTCCTCTACAAACAGGGATAAAATCCCTAAGAAAATACTTCCGCTTAAATAAATACCCAGACTTGGATATTATTTACTGCACTTATGGTACACGATAAGCAGCCGCACAGGATTATGGCAATAAACCTTTTGGATGGCTCAATCGTGCACCACTAGACGGTTACAACCGTCTGAGACACGTGTCATCATCTCAGGTCTCCCTGAAATCACGATGATGGCACGGAATTGGAGAGAAACTTTCACTTGTCCACTTTCCACGTGGCAAAACCCCAGCTGTCGATCAGAATCACGATCCGTGTGATCTCACAGTTCAATCAGAGGATTAACGGAGAGGAAATAACCGCTTACGGTGTTAGCATCTTCCGTTAATATTTCATCAACGAGTTTTCCCGCCCAAACTCTCGGCTATAAATATGAGAATAATTCAGGTATGAACACAAGTTACACACACTTCATCAATACTTCTTCTTCTTCTTCAAAACACATACTTATTCTCACGCCGGAGTCGGGTCAAGGAGAGAACCCCCCTTCTCCCCTTGACGAGGCTAACGGGGTTCTGTTTTGCAAAGCTCACCGGAGAAGAAGATCTGAACCACCAAATCAAACGAGAGAGAACTACCCCTTTTATGCAGATCATAACCCCTGGATAATCTGATTCCAATCCTTTTATCCAGTGATTCTTCATTGGCGCCCACCGTTTTCTCTGTTTATTAGTTTTATCTCGTTTCGATTTGTTTCCCTTATTCTCTGATCTCACATGGCAGAGAATTCATCACTCCTCTCATCAGGTCCTCGATCTGAATTCAAGGGTTCTGCAATCCAAGAAACCCAGATCGACGGATTCGTGAAAATTAACAAAAACAACGGTAATCCAGACTCCTCAGAACAACTCATAGAGAGAGCTCCAGAATACTGGTTTGGCAGATTTCAAGTCGCCATAAACCAAATTTACACACAAATTAATAGATCTGAATCATTAAACATCAGATCTGATGCTCTGAAAGAAATAAAGGTAAAATTAATGCTATAGTATTGGACCCACTGACACCTGGTCAGAGGGACATCCAATCTAACAGCCATACTGAGATAATTGGAAACTCAGAAGGTACTAATGGTCAGACAGCCGGACCAAAACAAGTACACATGATACAAGGAGGTCCTTCAAAAAGGCGAAACAAACGAAACTACAATCAACATTGGAGGGAGCAGCAAGTTGTGTTTCCTGTTGTCCCTGGAGGCCCTCAGGAAGAACGACCAGTAATTATTACTGGCATGTTCGGCCACTATAGAACGGACTATATGTTTATAGATCCAGGAAGCTCAATGGATATAATATACGAGCAGTGTTTCAAACAACTTGATCCGGAGGATAAAGCACGTCTAGAACCGGTGGATTTCCCTCTCACCGGATTTTGTAACGAAGCCGTATTCCCATTAGGGCAAATTGCATTCCCTGTGACTCTATCTGGTGGCGAACATTCGCACACAGTCACAGTAAATTTCATGGTTATGCCAGCAACATCACGCCATGATGTCTTGCTTGGGAGAAGGTCACAAAGGGAATTCAGCATGATCACTTCTATCCCACATGCAGCATGCGGGTTTCCAACAGAAACCGGCGTCGCAATTTTGTACTCAAGTAAGGAGGTTATGTACATTGATGACGAGCGACCATCAAAAGTGGCGAAACCCTCAGCATCAAATGAGCCGGAAAAATGGGTCCTGGACGAAGAATATCCAGAACAGACCATCTCGTTAGGGCACGCCATTTCGCCAACAGTACGAATACAATTGAAGGAATTACTGTCTAACAATAGAGACATATTTGCCTGGTGCCCAGCAGACATGACTGGGGTTCCGCGGGATATAGCGCAACATTGTCTGAACATCCGACCCTCTACACAACCTGTCGCGCAAGGAAGGCGCAGTCACAGCGCCGAAAAAAGAAGAAGCCATGAATGAACAAATAACAGAGTTACTTAATGCTGGAATCTTGCGCGAAGTCCAGTACCACACCTGGGTCGCCAACCCAGTAATGGTTCAGAAACATAGCGGCGGATGGCGAATGTGCGTAGATTTCAAAGACTTGAACAAAGCTTGCCCAAAAGATTGCTATGCGCTTCCAGAAATTGACAAAAAAGTTGACTCTCTGGCAACGTTTCGCTGGAAATGCTTCCTTGACTGTTATAAGGGCTACCACCAGGTCCAAATGAAAGAAGAAGATGAGGACAAGACTGCCTTCCGCATAGACAAGGGCATCTTTTGTTATACAAAAATGCCTTTCGGTCTTCGGAACGCAGGAGCTACCTACCAACGCTTAATGGATACAGTCTTCGGGGAAGACATTGGAAAAACAGTCGAAGTGTACATGGATGACCTCATCATCATGAGCCATGAAGAGGAAACAATGCTAGCAAATATCCAGCGCACATTCAATTCTTTGCGCAGCGTAAACTTAAAGCTCAACCCAACGAAGTGCTCCTTCGGGATGGAGGAAGGAAAATTTCTGGGTTTTATTGTAACAAGAGATGGTTTTAAAGTAAACCCAGAGAAAGTACAAGCTATCCAGATGATGCCGTGACCTGCAACAATAAAAGAGATGCAAAGACTCGCAGGACGGTTAGCAGCCTTGAACAGATTTTTGGTAAATCATGCTGCAAAGTCATACCCATTCATTAGCACACTGCGTAACTGCGCCAAGAAAACTCACTTCCAATGGGCACCAGAAGCGGAAGCAGCCTTCAAACAAATGAAGGAATGTTTAATTCAGTTGCCAACGCTAACAGCACCACAAGAAAAAGAACCACTGATCTTGTATTTATCCGCCGCGGAAGTAGCAGTTGGTGCGGTGTTAATGGTAGAACGGGAGAATATTCAAACTCCAATTTATTATATCAGCAAGATGCTCACAGGCCCAGAAACGCCCTACTCGATGATAGAAAAATTAGTCCTCGCCCTGGTACATGCATCACGGCGCCTACGATGGTATTTCTCTGGCCATGTCATCACAGTTCTCACTAATTACCACTTAGGGCAAATTCTGTCCAAACCCGATGTGGCGGGAAGACTAGCTAAGTGGGCTATCGAGCTAGGAGGATACAATATCCTGTACAAGCCGCGACCAGTGATTAAAGGGAAAATTTTAGCTGATTTCGCCACAGAAGTCCCCATCGATAAAGTCCAAGAATGTGAAGCAATCCAGAACCCTATTCCCGTCTTCGATGATAGGGTCTGGACTTTGCATACAGATGGAGCTTCTAATGACGAAGGGGCAGGCGCAGGTCTCCGATTAGTCAGCCCAGATGATCACGAGCTCACATATGCAATACGCTTAGATTTCCGAAGCACGAACAACGAAGCCGAATACGAAGCATTTCTAGCAGGCCTTCGTTTAGCACTCAAAATGGGAGCGATAAATCTCGAAGCCAACGTTGATTCGAAACTGGTAGCCTAGCAAGTCAATGGGCATTACGATGCAAAAGGTGAAGCTATGGCGTTATATCTGGAACAAGCGCAGATGTTAATCAGCCAATTCCAAACATTCAAAGTCAATCATATAAACAGAAGCGAAAACAAGCACGCGGACGCACTAAGCAAGTTAGCCACCACCAGCTTCAGACACCTAGCGAAAGAGGTACGCATTGAAGTATTGTCCAACCCTTCTGTCCCTCTTAAACAAGTAAACGTCATAGAGATCGGCAATCCATCATGGATGTCCCCGATCATCATGTATCTACAACATGGGAAACTCCCGGAAGGAAAGGCAGAAGCTCGGAAAATCCAGAACAAGGCAATAAACTATGAAATGGCGGACGGGATTCTATACCAAAAATCGTTCATGGGACCGCTCCTGCGCTGCGTTGACAAGACAGACGCACAGTACTTAGTCAGAGAAATCCATGAAGGGTTGTGCGGAATACACGCCGGACCGCGCATGGTAGTGGCAAAAATAATGAACGCAGGCTACTATTGGCCGGGAATGCACGTGGATGCGGTGGAATTACTACGAAAATGCGCAGCTTGTCAGTGCCACGCACCAAAAACTCTCCGCCCAAAAAATCGACTTGTACCAGTCACATCCGCTTGGCCTTTTCAACAATGGGGTATCGATCTCGTTGGGCCATTCCCTGACGCGCCCGGCGCAGTAAAATTTATCATCGTGGCAGTCGACTACTTCACAAAATGGGTCGAAGCCAAGGCATTAGCCTCTACCACAGCAATGGTAATCCGCAAATTTATATGGGAACATATTATTTGTAGGTTTGGGTTACCATTGCGCATTATATCTGACAACGGCACCAACTTCGCCTCGGAAGATCTTCAGAAATGGTTCAAAGAAATAAAGATCGAGCATAATTTTGCCTCTGTGGCGCACCCACAAGCAAACGGCCAAGTTGAAAGTGTCAACAAACAGATTTTCGATGGCATAAAAGCGCAACTTGGGACAACGCGCAGAGGATGGGTTGATGAACTCCCCAGCATCTTATGGGCCCATCGTACCATGCCAAAGACTAGCACGGGAGAAACCCCGTTCAGTCTGGTCTATGGATCAGAAGCAGTGATACCAGCCGAAATTGGCCTTCGATCACCACACATGCTTGCCATGGAGAAGCAAAACAATGAGCAAGAACGAAGAATGGATTTAGACCTTCTCGAAGAAAGGCGCGAAAACGCCGCCATCGCAGAAGCAAAATACAAATCCAAACTTGAGAAATACTACAACGCGCGCGTACGCGTATATACGTTCGTTCCAGGAGATTTCGTCATGCGCGACAATGAAGCTTCGAATGCAGAAAAACCAGGCAAGCTAGCGCCAATATGGGAAGGACCATACATTATCAATGAGGTCCTAGGCAAGGGGGCGTACACCCTAAAAAGGATTGACGAAACACCCGTCCCCCGCACCTGGAACGTGCAACAGCTGCGCAGTTGTTACGTATAGCCAAGCTATTCAGCCAGACCAGGTCTACACAGGCAATGTATTTACTATTTTACTTTGTATTTACGGCCATGCGCCTTATTAATACAAAAATTATCCTTACACATATTGTTTGTTACAAATTGCATATAATTCTTTTGTTTTACGCGAAAACAATACGGTAAACATTGTACGCCTCATGAACAGTCTAAAATATGCACAACATTGTAGACTAACGTTCGCACATGAGCACAATACCATTCTCATTCGCTCTATCTATACAAAAAAATTAAAAATATGCAACATATTGTAATCCAAACACCAAACCGGTAAATTACCAAAGCAGACATGAACAACAGTGCATCAAAAAATATATATTCACAGTGCAACAAAGCACTTTAAACAAACCACTTACACAAAACACAGCAGTGTTTTCTTCAAAATATTTATAGAACTAGCTACAGAAAGAAGCAAACTAAGAAAGTTGATCCAACACCCCATACGGAATATGGAGAATCTCACCATACTCAACAAGAGGATTAGGATTCACAACCCAAGGGTTAGCATCTTCACCATCTGCACGAACGACAGACGGGGGAATAATACGGGGACGACGCCGATAGACAATCGAATGACCTCCATGCCGTCTAGCCGGAAATAAGCGAGTCACCATATGAGCACCTAACCTGGTAACACCACCATTGTTGTCATCTTCAAGACGACGATGAATCCGATCCTCAAAGGCACTCCGGTAGTTTGCATCCTCAACCACTTCCTCTTGAACAGCGAAATCGGTCACCGGTTCAGCAAGAAGCAGCAAACCATCAGCAGCATCGAGCACTTTCAGAACATTAGAAAGCCTTCTCCACCGGATTGGCCTCCTATTCTCCATTTTATCCAAAATTGGGTAAAAGAATTACACCCAAAGTTAATATATAGAAGAGAAAAGGTAAACATCGAGATAGGAAGTGTGATGATTGCATGTCGAATCAACTACCTTTTCAACCGGCGCTGCCACTGCAAGTATCACATCTCATTTAAAACCCCTGACAAGGTTCCACGCGCATTCCCAGGGATTGCAGAGACGAAGAGTCAAGAAATGACGTCAGCTGTCATCAGCTCATAATTACATAAACTCTTCGCCCAAAATTACAACAGTGCAGAATAAATAAAGGTATAAATATCTCTTCATACGCTGTTCATCTTTTCCAAAATTAAAGATTTCCAAAAATTACCATAATAAAATAAAATATATCTTCCCATCGAAGATTCCCTACCTTCGCGCTCAAAAAAAAAAAACCCTCACTCAAAGTCCAGTGCTCCGCTTATTTGCATAAGTGCACCACTAGACTGGGGGGACTTGAAGGGGTAAGGTCACAAAAACCTCGCCTCGAGTACTTAGGACCTCACCGCAACCTTAACTTTAAACTCTCTTTAGAAACCTTGCACGGCCGCGCACTGGTTTTACAGAGATGACTCCAAAAGAGAGAAGACATCAAACGACACCTGCGCGCCCAAAGGGACTAATGCACCCCTGCGCCTTCCTCTACAAACAGGGATAAAATCCCTAAGAAAATACTTCCGCTTAAATAAATACCCAGACTTGGATATTATTTACTGCACTGATGGTACACGATAAGCAGCCGCACAGGATTATGGCAATAAACCTTCTGGAAGGCTCAATCGTGCACCACTAGACGGTTACAACCGTCTGAGACACGTGTCATCATCTCAGGTCTCCCTGAAATCACGATGATGGCACGGAATTGGAGAGAAACTTTCACTTGTCCACTTTCCACGTGGCAAAACCCCAGCTGTCGATCAGAATCACGATCTGTGTGATCTCACAGTTCAATCAGAGGATTAACGGAGAGGAAATAACCGCTTACGGTGTTAGCATCTTCCGTTAATATTTCATCAACGAGTTTTCCCGCCCAAACTCTCGGCTATAAATATGAGAATAATTCAGGTATGAACACAAGTTACACACACTTCATCAATACTTCTTCTTCTTCAAAACACATACTTATTCTCACGCCGGAGTCGGGTCAAGGAGAGAACCCCCCTTCTCCCCTTGACGAGGCTAACGGGGTTCTGTTTTGCAGAGCTCACCGGAGAAGAAGATCTGAACCACCAAATCAAACGAGAGAGAACTACCCTTTTTATGCAGATCATGACCCCTGGATAATCTGATTCCAATCCTTTTATCCAGTGATTCTTCAGGTAGCGTGCTGGATGATTAGTTATTGATGACACTATGATGGTGATGATTTTGTGATGATGAGTGGTTCCATAATTAGCATGGAGTTGTGCATGGTATAATTGTGGGGTTAAAAAGAAAACAGAAGGTTACATATTAGATGTATTAGTATTTATATAGGTGTTTTTGGAGTTGATGATGATGTATATGCATGGCCTTTCACGCATGATGCATTTTAGTTTGGGTGTTACTGTTGTGAGTGATTAATATGTTGCATAAAACTTTGGAATGAGAACATGCATGCAGAAAGTGTATGCTGTGGATGAGTAAAGTATTCTTGTTTGGGATTGGTTTTAATTAAAACTAGAGATTTGCATGTTAACGGTGGGTGCATGGATTCATGCTAAATTAGTTAGGTAAGATAATAATAAATAGATCATAGGAATGATGATGAAGATGATGTCGTATGAATGGGAGGAGCTAGCATTGATGAGCAGGGTTCGCGGATTCGAACGGGTCATGGGTGAACTGAGCTTGATAGTGTTCGAGTTTCGGTTTCGTGTGGATATAGATACGAAGATGTGGACGGGTCAGGTGATACATTAATTATATAACTGGAGTGTAACCATGAGTTATTTTCTTACCGGCTTCATGACGCAGTACGAGACGGTCAGCTTGCGTATTTGGAATCTTCGCAACCAGTGAGTTCTAATCCCCTTTTTCTTAAATATTTTTGGGACTAGCATACATGCTTTTCACATGTTTTCAAACGTGCTATAAGTATAATATATTAATGAGTCTTGCGATTAAAATGTTTTATAAATGTTTTCCCACGGACAATGTTTTTATACGACGTAGTGATTAATCGGGCTATATTAGTCCTGCATAAGCGTATGACATTTTATTTAGTTATGTCGATGTCGTATAGGGATGGGGCGTGGTAGGTGTCGATATTAAAAGCACAACTTGTGTCATGATAAATTTTATTCTATCATATGTTTCGACCCTTAGTGGTAGTGAGATCGTAAAGGTAGTAGCTGCCGAGTAGTTGACGTGCTATTAACATTGTATGTGTATACGTGCCTTATGTGAATTAGCATCCTTAAGGTGCTTGATGTCGGTTACTCGTGATGGTGGCGTTACCTTTGGGGTGGCGTCAGGTCACGAGATGTTGGTTACTTGTGATGGCGGCGTTACCTTTGGGGTGGCGTCAGGTCACGAGATGTTAGTTACTTGTGATGGCGGCGTTACCTTCGGGGTAGCGTCAGGTCACGAGATGTTGGTTACTTGTGATGGCGGCGTTACTTTCGGGGTGGCGTCAGGTCACGAGAAGCACCCTTGAGGTGCTTAGTTGATGGTCACGATTTGTGACAATGGTTTAGCCCTAGTGGCAACGACGGTTTATGCGGGAGACGATGATGGCTGCAGTTTAGTAACCTGACCCAAAGAGGGGGGTTACATGCGGCAATATGAGACGAGTTATGGTCACTTCTTAGTGATTTGACCTAATTATGTGTTAGGTTCCCACCTTATTTGCTTATGCGTTTCGCCCTAGTTAAATGGTGGGTAAATGTGATTATTTGTGTAGTTGATGAATGATAGTAAATGATGTGGGTGACGAATGATGTTCCATTATGCAGTTGTCGAATGATGTTAGATTGAGTAGTTGTCGGACGAGGTTTAGTTACATTTGAGTTTTAGGCCGTTAATTGTTATGTCCTAGATATGGGTCAGTATGGTTAATTGGTCTATGAATTAAGATTCTTTGAGGGTTATCCTTTGGTGTTTAAGTAATCTGATCCACAGCGAAAACGATTACTTGTAGGATGATTGGACCTAGCTTATGGGCGAAGTTTGGGTCGTTATGGGTGACAGGTTGGATTCGTTAAACTCTAAAGTGATGTTCACGTATTTTAATAAGCGTCGGTGATTGTATAACGATGGTGTCTTGGTTTTGAAATAATTTTAAATGCTTTAACTTAAACTATTAGAACTCACCCAGTGTAGCTGACTTTTGCATGTATGTTAGATTGTTTTGCAGGTGTGTGATTTGAGTTGGTGTTGCTCTTAGCTAGCGGATAGGATTACTTATCATAGGGTGGAAGGCATTCATTTGTTAATGACTAAATAACATTTTGAGTTTAATTAATCACGTACTATTTAATCGAAAATTTCCGCTGCGTATTTTTGTGAAAAGTCTTAATTTTAAATAGTACATTATGATGTGACCCGACTGTAGGGTACCAGGTTTGGGGGCCTTACAAGTTGGTATCAGAGCAGTGGTTTAAGAGAAATTAGCATTCTTGATGCTTAAACTTAAACTGTAATGGGACCAAAATAATGAATGCCGCCACGAGTAACCGCGAGCCAAGAAGTATGTTTTACGTGTTGTGTTTATTGACTGAAATTTCTTTTGTTGTGTGTTTCAATTACGTGGAAGGCAAAATACTAGTGTGACCATGACAGGAAATGTTTAGAACGTCTGCGGTGACATCGACAACTAATAGCACTTGATCAACGTTATTAGCAGTCTACCGTTACTTCCCATGTTCTGAATGATGACCTGGAATGAATCATGCAAGTGTTCTGCCTTGGGCTGGGTGGTTAATCAGGGGTGATGGTGGCATCATGCCTTTATACGAGAGTGCATTGTATTACCATCCATTAGTTAATGATGGAGTCGTTTATGAGTCTTGCTACATGCATTGTGTGATTTAGACGTTGGTGTGTACATATGTGGTTGTTATCGGATTATGTGTAGCTGTACGTGGCCTTGTGGCAATGCTTGAATAGCTTATGATTGAAATAGTATAACGGTCATTGTCGACCAATTTATGTGGCTAGACTAGTTTAGACAAAGCCTGTAATTTGTCTGTACTTATGGTCTTGATTGTGTCTTGAACATGTGTGATGTTAAGGAGATGTTATGTGAATGGTTACTTTAACTTTACCTATAGAAATTGTGCAAACGTGTCAGCCTGGGTGTGGTGTCGAGTATGATGGTTGGTACGACCCATGAAGTGTACGGGCGCGTGAACTTTATGCGGGTATATGGGAGATGAGTGGCGCTAGCCATAAAACGAAATAATGTGTTTACACAAGTATAGGGTTCAGGTGTACGATGAAAGAGGTGGGTAGTTGGGTTACAATAAAGTGAGTATTTTATGCTTTGCTATCTAGAATGTTGTAATGATATTGTTCTAGCATTATGATCCTTGCGTAGGACATGTCATGTTTGTGCTTGATAGCATATCCTTATTTTTTTCGATTTTTTTTCTTTCGCACGGACGATGTGGTGGTGAAATGCTTGGTGTTTCGACGCCTTTATCCAAAGTATGACGGTGGGCCTTTACGTGGCAATTATGTGCACTAATTAACCTACTGAACACGAGGTCCATGGACGAGGTTACAAGAGTCCTATGCGGGATGCATTTTTGCTTAGATGCGTGGTCCGCTAAGCAACTAGGACGAAATGAAAATGATGTTGAAGGATTTAACACTGAGTAACAATGAGAGGTGGTGACCTCCATGAAGAGCTTCTTATGAAAGATTGACTGATGCATCTTCTTGGGACTTAGAAAGTCAGTGGTGATTGAGTTGGGATGAGGCAATATGTGATTATGGTAGACGACGGAAGTTGGGCTTCTCAAGAAAATGCGAATGATGGACGGACTTCTTATCCGGACACAACGACTACGATATTAGGGTAGTTATGGAGTCTATGTCCATAGATATGTGAAAGGTTATACATTAGCCTTATCAACGGAGATGAAAGTGTTGTCTACCCTAGCAGATGCAGGAGGGGCTTTGGACAAACTTCTGAAAGTCATCATCAGAGCTGAATGGATTGTCTTTGCAGAAAATATAGAGGGTTGTATATGAATTTTTGGGGATCACCGAAGGTCAATGATCGTAGTATCGGTTAGGAACAAGGTGTATCCACCTTCAAGGTGTGATGTGTAGTGACAACGAAAGGAAGAATGTTTTGGTTCAGGAGCATAATTGGACATGCGATAGATGGTGGCCATTTGAATAGCAGGGCCCGCGGGGCTATTTGAGATACGACGACAAATATGTCAACGAGGCAAGGATGAGAACGAGGTTTGACGTAATGGATGGTGCGTTGGTGTGACGCTAATGACGGCATGGATAATATTAATGATGATGATATAGGCAATGACGCTGGTGAGGATATTGCAGTGACAATGGCAAGTGTTGCTATTAATGGGAACTTCTTGTTAAGGTTAGCGAGTAGAGATGCGAATTGCGAGACGGGGGTGTCTTGCGAGTATAGAGTTGAATGGAATGTCATTTTAAGAAATGCTAAGCAAATGACATAGGCCGTGACGTTGGAAGCAGGCGATAGAGTAAATTTATTTGACTACCGTGTATGGTATTTTTGACTGGGATAAAGGCAACAACAATGATATTTAATAGTGACCGGGTGTCACACCGAAGTGCGGACGTGTTGAGATGAGGTTGTGGAAACGTATGGTCTTTTGACTAGCGGGATTCGAGGACGAATCCTCTTTTAAGGGGGGTAGACTTGTAACATCCCAAATATATGTATATATTGAGTTTTGTAGGATCGTAATCGGACCCGAACGAGTCGATCAGAAGAGTTTATCTCTAAACGAAAGGCGGAAACAGACGTGTAGAGGTCAATTCAGCAAGATTCACGCTTAAAACTGTTGTTTCTATTGATTGAATGACGTTTACAACCTGACAACACTTCGGCAGCACTTCGTTGCAAACTGGAAGAACTCTCCAAAAGTTACAAGAGGTTTAGCTTGAATGCCTATTTATAGGTGAGGGGGTTTAGCTTGAAACTGACACGCCACTTTCAAGGGAAACCTCTCTTGTAGGTTTAGCTTGAAACTGTCATGTGTCACTTTCAAGGGAAACCTCTTCATTCAAGCTAAATTATCTTAAACAAACTCTAACAATTAAGCCCTGAACTAAACAATACTAATACAAGACTCGATACAAGACGAAGTCGACAGACGCATGCACCAACAGACTCCCCCTCGAATGTTGACGAGTCTTAAGTGTCGAGTCTTCACATCTTCAGTCTTTATCAGTCCTTTCAAATTCTTTAAAGTATCTGACGTTGTATAGCATCCTCAAATCTTCTCTCTTTTCTTTTCATCACCAACATACTCCTTCCTTTAGGTGTCTTCAGACTCCCCCTTTCTACAAGCTGGGATCGCAGTCTGGCTTGTTAGAATCACATAGTCCTCAGGTATCGGAACCTGGCTCTTTATCATCTATCCAAGCTCACCTAACTCTTATCCTGCACATTCTCTACCCAAAAATAAATTTTCTGATGATAACTTGTAAAAACAATCTCATCATCTAATGAATCACTTGCAGGAATTATACAATCATAGAATGATTTTTCAATGTCAATCTTTTGATGAACCACTTGAAGAAATATCGTTTTTCTTTCAAAACACACTCTCCCAAACCATCTGTTCATCATGTCCAGCACTCGGAATTTTGAAAATTAGCTTTCCAACACCAGTTGTCGAAAATCTTTTTGGATTTTTCAAAATTTATGCTAAAACACACTAAAAATCTTTTTGAATTTTTTATTTAAATGAAATGCAGTAAAGAAATATTTGCATACACTATTTTTGTGAGTTTGCGTAAGAGGATCATATCAGTTTTTGAGACAAATCACCAACACCATTAAGCTTTATACATTTTAAGTTCTAAACGATTCACTTAGATTGTCAGTATACTGATCCACTTAAATTCTCACACAAAGTTCAACTGTTTCGAGATACGTGATTAATGTCTTAAGCACTTAAACTCAATCATGTGTCCCACCTCAGAATATACTCTCGTATCCAGATCCCAATATTCAGTCTTACAGGTGAGTATACCACAGATGATATCTGTAAGGGGTTAGGTGCGAAACCGTGAGAGCTCAGGTCAGAACTTCCGTTCAGCAGAGAGATGACGGTTCGAATTTTGGTGTGTCCCCCTTGGGGATCTTCTTTACAACAGCACATGATTAGTATTTTGAAATATTTCATCATTTTTTATGCTGAGGGCGGTGCTATATTTCAAGCAAGCAGAAAGTATTCTCCGGGGAGTAGGTCAGAAATTTCTTTCAGCAGAAGTCCCGGGATAATACCCCAGATATCACTGAGTATAAAGACCTAGTATCTCAGAAAGAGAGACCTTTCAAACAAGATTTCAGGGGTTACCCATATATCCGAGAGATGTTCCCCACGATATAAGCAAGTTTGAATTTAGGTTTATATCTCGTCACAATCTACTAAATGTGCAAAAACCTACTCACACATCCACAGTGAGATCGTTTATCACATTTGACTTTTCAATTCTTTAGCATGTTGTGATAGTCCACTGATGTACTATCATTTCCTCTTTTATACACCAAAACTCATTTTTCATTTTATCATGTTTTTGGCTTTTTCAAATTTTCAAATGTTTTTGGATTTTCTGAAAAAATTACTCCCCCTAAAATGCAAACACATTTTAGGAAATTTGAAAACAAATGAGCTCTTGACCCACTTAGTAAGAACAATTTGAAAATAAACTGTACAAAAACTTGACAACTGATATCAAATCGCTTCAATTCGCCATCCACTTGGCGTAAACAATCAGAACTCCCCCTCACAACAAACTATTTTCCCATTGATTTCAAAACACTTAAGTTTGTTTCAATCAAATGGTTTTTCCGGAAAATAAGTTTAGTTGATTTTAAACCATTTGTAGGTTAGGGGTTTGGTTCATCACATTGTTTTTCAACTAAAAATCACTTGTAGGAAAATACAAGTACAACTTAATGTCCTTGATTTACCATTCGTAAGTGAAAACCTCTATCAACCACTTTATAAGACGAAATATCACAGTTACCATCCTGTGAATTTCTCAAGAAAAATGCCGATTCCTGCTCCACTCTTACCAACCTGGGAGCTCCGACAAGTCCACAGACTTACTGTTCATAGTATGAGCCATCCCAGTCACGAACTAGGGATGGTTCAACTTTCTCTTTCATCGTCTTCTTCTCATAAAACTCCTTCACTCCTTTGACCTTCCTGTCAATCATTTTTCCAAAAATATGATGAACTTTGGAATTAAAAACTTTCTCAACATCGAAAACCTTTTTGTCATCATAAAATTGGTTTGAAATCTCAACTTTACCAATTTTCTTTTTATAATTTTCAGTCCGAAGTGATGGAAAATTTTCATCGTCCACAGTCAGAACTGATTTTTCTCCTTTTGAAACAACCTGTGGCTCATCTGATTTTGTGGAATCAGATTCATCGCCAGAAGATAGCTCCTCTGATTTTGACCTATCAGAATCATCGCTAGAACTATCAACAGACTTCTTAACAACCCATTTCTGGTTGTCAAGATTTCCTTTTTTCTTGTAAAACCTGTTTGAACTTTCACCAATTTCAAAAGTCGAATTTTTGAACAATTTAGGTCTGTCAATTGGTGATTCAAACACAACTTCTCCCTGTTTTGATTGTTTTGCCTTGAAACAATTTTTGGCAATATGACCAACAGTGTTGCATTGGAAACAGGTTCTCGTATCTTTCTTCTGTCCAGCAAACTTCATATCTTCTTGCTTCTTTGCAAGGAACTCACTGTTTGACTGCCTCCAGAATTCTTTCTTTTCTTCTTCTTCTGCTGATGTACCTGAAACAAATGTCATCTTTGATTTAAAATCACGAACATATTTTTCATTTTTCTGTTTTTCTGTTGGAGTAAAACCAAGACCTTTCTTTTTGAAATTACGGTTAGGGTTTGGTTTCTTGTGAAAACCAGAACCAGAACTGTAACCCTTTTTCTTGTTTAATCTTTGTTGTACTCTTGAGGTGTATTTTTTAGGTTTATCAGTAAGATTTAAATCTTTTATTTCAGAAATATTAATTTCTATTAGTTTGAAAACCTTTTTTATCATCTCAGTTTTTACACCTCTTATTGGAAATTCCTCATCAGAATATAATTTGTCAGAATCATTCAATGTATATGCAACTCTGAATGTTTCGTCATTCATATTAGATTTTGATAACATGAATTCTTTGTTGTAAACTCTTTTGACCGAAGATTTTGGACTGTTGACTGTCGAACTCGAACTTTCAGAACCAGACTTTGACTCTGACTCTGACTTTGACTCTGAGTTTGACTCCAACTTTGACTCCTCAGTTTCATCTCTATCCAACACCTGATCGACAACTTTCTTTATTAACTCGGACTCATGATCAGTGTCAGATGATGAAAATGTCACATCAATATTTTCTGGCAAATTGACTGACGACTCCGACTCCCATTGTAAGTTTGTTGCCTTTTGGACTCTTTCAGAATTTGGATTTCTTGCCAAATATCCATTTTCCAACGGGGGTGGACACTTGTTGTAACTGACACCTTGTTTCTTACCAGATATCTTTTCTTTGGTATCCTTCTTCTTTTCTTTCTTCACAGGAGTCTTTTCTTCAGAAACTTTTTCAGCATTCTTATCTTTAGTTACTTCATTCTCTTCAAATGCCTTCATTCCTTCAACAGTTGGATAAATTCTGTCAATGACATAAGAAGTACATGAGTAACTTTTCAACAAACGATTTACTCTCTCTGTTTCAATTCTTTGCAACTCCAGCTTCTGTTCAAGAGCAGCACATTTCTCGATGTAGTTGTTCACAACTTTCTGCTTGATCATGAAAGCTCCTTGAAGTGTCTTCATTGCTGTTTCTTGTTCTTCACTTGTATGATTGTATTGATTCATGGCTTTGTTCAACACATCATAAGATTCTTTCAAACTATTCAAATTATAAATCAGTGTGCTGTTCTGCTTCTTAATGGCTTCACAAGTGTCACACTTCACAGGAATCTTTTT
>JARYGA010006590.1:0-42398 GCA_030545235.1 Helianthus tuberosus | reverse complement strand
TTTTCGCTAAGAATCCTAACATGGCCCAGAGTTCTACTTAGGGTTCAAGGGGTTCATTCAAAGCGAAAACATCACCGTCGTCCCCACAAGTTTCTCCTAAAATTAAATTTCGGGACGAAATTTCCTAAAGTAGGGGAGACTGTGATACCTGTGTCACTTCAACCATCAAACAAATGCCAAACCAATGAAATATTGTATTTCATACTTGGGATTTGTAAAAATATGTGTATCGATTGCACATATCAACTCTTGTTCGATTTCAAGCTCTAAATCGCTTTCTGGAAGGTTATACACGCACTGATGCGTAAATATAACCAGTTTAATGCAACGAACACTCCGGAATAGTGAAATAGGCTTAACATACCTTAAATAACCTTTACATAACTTAGATATAAGTTTTGGAAGGTTTGGTGTGGTGAAATCAAAGTTAATTCGTCTACAGGGACTAAATATGACAAACTGCGAAAGTATGCCAATTTGAACTGTAACAGACATTCTGGAACATGACCATAAGTTAAACACACCTTAAATATCCTTTACATAGCTTAGAAATAGGCTTTGAGGGGTTCGGTGTGCTAAAATATACTTTTGGGTCATTCAGGGACTAAAAGTGTCAAAAAGCGCACAAGTTTGCACTTTTGCGCATAACTTACGTTCTGAATACATCCGGACATCCAAAAATTTATGTAAGCACTAAAATATTTTATTTTAGTGTTTGGCATAAGAAAAATCCATTCGTCGCGTCATTTGGACCGTTTTTACGTTCGTTACGACTTCCGTCGTAATTAACCGAACAACGCAACCGTACGGCCAAACGAACCGACATCCGAGATATTTTTGAGCACATATTAAGTTCCCTATAGTTTAACTTCATTTTAGAGCTTTGAAATGGGGTTAACGGGCCTTAAACGTGTCGAAAATAGCTTAAACGGGCTGCAGGGACCAAAACTGTAATTCTGCCAAAATTGGTCCTTGCGCACCGTAACAAATATTTGTTACGGTGCACAAGGGTCTGCAGACCAGATGCAGCGTATTAAACAGCCTGTTTTCAGCTGTTTTAATCCACAACCACACACTCACACATGCTTAGTCAGCTGATAAGAACCATTTTTAGCCACCATAACATTCCAACACATGTACGCACAAGATTCGATCACATTTTCCAAGAAACGATCCTAACGGTTCGGGTATTCCTATAAATACCCATCCACCCCATTGCAAAACATACAAGAATTTTGATTTGAGAAACTCTAAGTTGAAACAATTGTTTCATACCTGAGATTTTTGAATCAAAATTAGCATTCGGGGACCCTTCGTAAGTATTCTTTCGTTCTTTTATTTCTTTTCGAGTCCGAAAGTCAAACTTTCTTTGACTTTTAGCGTTGACCAGCTTATGGTCAATGCGAAGTTCGTTTGAACTTCGCAACGTGATTGTAATCACGATGGTCATAGTCCCTTGGGACTATGCCTACTGATTACCACGTTGTCTAGGGTCGTAGGGTAAGCGATCTAATAAATCGCTTATACCTTCGAACCCGACCCATTTGGTCGATCATTAGGATCCGACCAAACACATTAGGTGACCATAGTATATAGGGAATAACCTTCCGAGGTTATACCTTATGGTCGCTTCGTTTAAGTAGTTGTATGATAGGTAGTTTATATGCCTTAGGTAAATTACCAGAATACCCTTTTCATGTATAATTGGTAATTAAGCATATGTAACCTAAACTTTTGTCACATAACTGATTATGTAACATGTTTAGGCATATAACACTTGTCATAGGACTAGTTAGGCGGTCCGAACGCGTTTCACGCGAACGACGCGTTAAAGTAGCATAAGCTACCTAAACGGGTCGTAATGGGTCGAAAGCACTTATGTTAGGTTTCATTTAGTATGTAGGCTTTGTTGAACCATATTACACGAGTCTCCATACTCGTTTGGTTTACAAACCCTCATGCTACCCGATCTTCCGATTTAGGTCCGGTTTATTAACATAGTTACCTATATTAGGTGCCGTTTGACATCCGTGATCTCTAGCATTGTTTGGTTGTCACTCAAGGACTACTGAGCATTCTCAAGTGAGTACATAGACCCCTCTTTTACTGTTTTCCAAACGTTTTGGGGTGGAACACATGTGCCTACTTGTTACTTTCAAGCTTTCCTGTTTTCACATCATATACTTGCTATGTTCATTAGTACAATTATAGTACATGTTTTACATTACATTTAATGCTACGTATGTCTATTGTTGTATACGTAGTACAGGTCACATGCTATGTATGTCTATTGTTGTATACGTAGTACAGGTCACATGCTACGTATGTCTATTGTTGTATACGTAGTACAGGTCACATGCTACGTATGTCTATTGTTGTATACGTAGTACAGGTCACATGCTACGTATGTCTATTGTTGTATACGTAGTACAGGTCACATGCTACGTATGTCTATTGTTGTATACGTAGTACAGGTCACATGCTACGTATGTCTATTGTTGCATACTTAGTACATTTGTTATTCATCACATGCTTACATTTTGGATACATATTACATGATTTACATTAGACATGAACATTTTACTTTGATAGTTTGGTTTGAGTAAGTGATTAAGTAACGAGGCGTGTGTAATATGATACAAGCATGGTGGATACGCCGCTGGTACTTCCTATATATAAGTGTTTGTATGGTATTACATGTCGTAGCGTTATTTGAATCATTTCAGTTTGAGACATATAACATTTTATACAAATAACATACTTTTCACAAGACATTGTTTTACAAACAACTTATCTTATACAAACTCATTTTACATGGTTATTCATTTAACCTTACATTTATTTATATCATCTGATATTATCGTTTTTCAAATGATTTACAAGACAAAGCAAATTACAAGGTTCATGACTGACTGTTATTAAACAAATTCTCAAACATAAGTCATGAATCCTATTTTCACAAAACCTATGTATCTCACAGGCATTTTTATGCTGACGTACCTATTTTCACATGTGTTTTCAGGAGATGATGCATAGGATTTATCAAGACATACTTAGGCGGACTCGTGCCTTAGCGACTTAAAACGAGACAATAACTAGTTAACTTATGTTATGTACCCTTTGTTTCTTGTTTAAACAATGTAAACTCTAATGATTGTTTAATAAAATGAAACTTCAATTGCCATGGATTTGAAACAATTAATTCTGTTACAACACTCCCCGATGTTTCCGCCACGTTTAGTATGTTCTACGTGGTCGGGGTGTGACATGGCCTCATGGGTGTGGGCTCGCTACACCCAAATAGATCTATCACTCATGCCCCTCGGTCCTACAAGAGGATTGATGGCCTCAAGTATACGCCTACCCATTCACATGATCTATGGTTCTTTCCTAGGCCAACCATACCAATTGTATTGTAAGTAATCCTTTGTAACATGTATTTCACCCCCGAAGTAAATAAACAAAACAGTTTAAAGAAAAGGGGGACATGAACTCACTGTATTGAGTCCTCAGCTCGTAACTCAAACTCTGTCAGCAACCACGACTACCTACAGTGTACTAACGTCTATTAGAAGAACGGGCCGTGCCTTTGCTTAGTATTTGCGTTTTGAGTTACATTTCTTATGTTCCCAATTTTATTCCAAGTTGTAATTAATTGTTAAAATAAATTTTCAACTTAAACTATATTTAGTTTTGGAATAATTGTTTAAATAATATCTCCGTATTAATACTTCTCAAGTATTTAACTTTGTATTTCCTTCCCAAGGATAGGGTATCTTATACATGTATTTTTTTAATTTCCAAAATAATATATTTCTAAGTCTCACTTTAGAAAATATATTTGTAAACTCATTTTGTCCCAAAAACCATGTATTGTCCAGAAAATATATATTTTCCCAAAAATCATATATCTTCTAAATATATTAGGAAAATATATTTTTACTTCCAAAATAATATATTTTCACCTTGTCAAAAATATGATACAACTTGGTAATATTTACAAAAATCATATTTTTATTTCTTGTATCCAAAATAGTATTTACCAAAAATATATATGTAACGGTATTGTTTTGGATAGTAAATTTCACGGTACTTTGCTAAGTTACATCATTTTACCCTAAAATAATATAACCATTTCACCAAGTATACAAATAATCACACAAGTGTCTTATATATATATATATATATATATATATATATATATATATATATTCTAAATATATATATTTACCCATTTTTTATTTATAAAAACAACCTCCAATATTTGTATTTTTGTTACAAAAATTATGGCAAAGTTTATATTGAAAACTTATGATCAAAATACACTTGTAAATACTTGTTAGAAAATATTTTTCTAAGTGTTTATATTTTTAGAAAATTTTGCCATAGTTTCCCCTAAAAATGAAGGTGTCCATGCTATTAAAGCATATCATTTTCTTTTCAAAAATTATCCCAACAATCAATAATCAATCTACACTTACCAAGTGCAAAAATTATACAATATATATAACAACATGAACTTGAACTTATATTAAAACTTGTGGTAACTTGGTAAAGTGTTTAGTGGGTTTAGTTACCCTTTAAAGTGTGTTTATTCCTCTAAAAATCTCATTCTTAAAGAAACTAGGTGTTTATAACTTGTAAACATATTCTACAAAATTGTTTATTTATAACATTTTCTTGTTTCTTTAGTATTTCTACACTTGTTTTTACAATAACATAGTGTAGGTTTAAGTAAAAACCATGATCTTCCAAAAATCATATTTTGAACTTGGTTTTCTTGGAAAATCATTCATGAATCTTAGATTCATAAGATTACTAGCTTACTTTATTCATTGTTTTTCAAGAAAATCGTCTTATTATTCAAGTTCATGTTCATGCATGAGGATGATCTTCTTGTGTTAGCACATAATCATCCTCTAACTTGCTAGATCATGTGTTTAATCACAATCTAGCAAGCTCCTTATGATGATCAACATCATAATCTCAAATAATCAAGCAAGTATCATACATTCTCTAAACAACATTATTTCAACAAGATTTCATCGTATGTAAGCTTTATGTTTATGATTCAAGATTATGTCTTTTAGTGTTCTTGTGATTTATATCATAACACATCTTTTAACAAATCAAAATTAGGAGTATCAAAGGGTTGTAAGAGTCTTACTACTAGCTCTAAGCTAGGGAAGAACACTTGAAGAAAAAGATGATGAAAATGGTAGATGAAAGCAAGCAATGGAGGTTCTTCAAGTTCTACAAGCACCAAGCTTCATAAAACACCTTCTATCACATTGGAATGATCTTGGAATGCTTGAATGGTGGATGAAAATGGTGGTGGTGTAAGTGTGGGGGTCGGCCGAGAGGTAGAAGGGAGGGAGGAAGAAAGAGTGGTTTGGTGTTGTGAATGAAATGATCTTTAGAAATCATGTGCCATACTTATAATCTTCTTCTCAATATTTTGTTCACCATAACAAGCAAGATCTAATTATAAAAAGGAAATAAAATCTAGAGGTAAGGTGGTGATCTTGGTGGTGGGGTCCTCCCTTGGGCCGTAAATCATATGGGGGGGGGGGGGGTAAATGTAATTTTTGAATGGTAAATTAGATAATAGTTCGAGGTTAAGTGAAAAGTCTAGTGTTTTAAGTGTATGACACATTATATAGTGTGTTAGGGTGTTCGGGGATCATAACTAGTCCAAAAATAATTAAACACTGTTTCTAGCAATATTGATGCTTCGGGTAATGTCCGGTTGTTCGGTTAGATACCGGTTCGTTAAAGTGCCAAGTTATTCTGTTTAATGATCTTTATGTTACTTTTTGTGACACTTTTAATTCCCGACACTTAGGAAAGCATTCAGGATCATTTAGTCAAATTTTTGCATGTAACTAGCTTGTTAAAAAGCTGAATTTTGCTTAAAAATGCAGAATTCTGCACTTTAAGTGGATTTTAGGCACTTCCGGCACTTTATCTATCTCCTAGTGACGCAGTTTTATGGTCCTTACTTCCCTACACACCATACTAGTGTAGTACCTTGTCCCTGGCCCATACTGGGTCTCAAAACACTGTCTGTCTATGTACTGAACATTGTCAGTATTTTTCTGAGTTATCCGCTAACTGTATTTTGTGCATCATGTATGTCAATAAAGTTTGTATGTGATAATGATGTGACATTATGTAATATGTGATGCACATGTAAGCATGACGCAGTAATCAGAAAGCAGTTAAGTAATTCAGCACAATCATTTAAGCACTTAATTGATATTAATTAATTGTATGGATACCTGGATTTATGAGGGTTATCACAGAGGGTTGGGGTGGGGGGGGGGGGTTAGGTTTTTTTAGGTTTTCTGGTAGGGTTTAGTTTTTAGCATTTAACTTGGGGGGGGGGGGGGTGGGGGTTAGGCTTTTTTTAGTTTTTTTAGTTATTTTTGCTTGTGTTCACATTGGTTCTCGTGGTTCTCGCAATAAAGGTGGGCGGGGTTAGGGCTTTTGGGGGGTGGGGTTAGTTTTTTATTTGGGAGGGAGGGGTGGGGAGTTTAGGTGTCTTTTTTTTGGGGGGGGGGGGGGTTAGGGTTTTTGGGGGGTGGGGTTAGTTTTTTATTTGGGAGGGATGGGTGGGGGGTTTAGGTGTTTTTTTTGGGGGGGGGGGGTTAGGTATTTTTAGGTTTTTTTGGTGTGTTCACGTTGGTTCTCATGGTTCTCACAATAAAGGTGGTTTTCAAATAAACCTTACCGTATGTGTGTATATATATATATATATATATATATATAGGGGAAGGTTTAAATGAGAACGCTAAATATTGTGAGAACCGTGAGAACAAATAAAAAAACCGCAAGAACTTGGTCAAAAACAATTCAAATTCAAAAAAAAATTCTACACTTATCATTATTATTCGAATACAATGTTAGAAATTTAATTTACATGTTTAAATTTACGTGAATTCGTAAATAAAGAAAATTTACACATGTGTAAGTTTGCTATTTACACATGTGTAAATCTGTTATATTTACACATGTGTAAAAGATCTAAAAAGAGTGATTTTGAAAGGAGAAATGAATTATTTGATGTTGTAAATTCTTTTTTTGAAGTTGTATCTTAATTACGATGAGGTTTGTATTGAAAAAATTGGTTTTGATTGGTTTTTTCATTCGTTCTCACGGTTCTCACAATATTTAGTGTTCTCAAGATAACCCTCCCCTATATATATATATATATATAGAGAGAGAGAGAGAGAGTGTGTGTCAGGATTTAGGGAAAACTGTGAAAAGTGTGAGAACGATTTTGGTGTTGACATGTGGCATTGATGATAAATTACACTAAGGGGTAATATTGTCAAAAACTCACTCAGATGAACTGGGTGTTCAAATAAAACCAGTGGCGGATCTTAACCTAAAACTCAGCATGGGCCGAAAGTCAAGAGACCTAAAATTGTTTTTCCCTCTCGCTATGTTCAGGTTTTTTGTTCGGGTCAACAATCCAATTCGGGTCGGGTCAAACCAAAATGTTCGTTAAAATTATAAGAAAACATTTTTTGCGAAGAAATAACTATCTAAAATGCTAGTGAAACTATGAAAGTACAAGAATAAAGTTGATTACCTCGTTACAACTCGCCCGGCGACCTTTGAGATTCTTGAATTCATCAATTATGGAGTTCGTATCAAAGCTTTCAACAATCTCCTTTTCTATGTAAACTACCAAGCTATTTGCAAGAAACTCATCTCCCATCTTATTGCGAAGTCTATTCTTGAATATTTTCATTGCTGAAAATCCCCTTTCTGTTGATGCAGTAGAAACAGGAAGCGTTAAGATTAGGCGAACGACTCGATCGACTAAATAGTATGTATCCCGTTTCTTAGTTTCCACAAGACTTTCACAAAGACTCCCAAGAGTTGAGACACCACCTAGCTTGGGATTCATGGTCATATCAATCTTAAAAATCTCCGGCTGATATCGTAATTGAACTCTTTCGTGTGCCGTAAAATCTTCTGGATAACTAGAGTACAAATCTGATCAATGTTAATCTCTTTTGACATCAAAGTCGAACTAAGAGATAACAACTCCATCGCTTGTTCATTGAATATGCTATTCAACTCTTGTATTTGTGTGTCCAATGTAGTTGTAAACAAGTCTACTTGATAAAAGTGTTCGAAAGTAACTTGAAGATCATTTTTCGAGGCCGAAACCGTGAAGAAGTATAAGGAGCATTCATATTCTGCATTTCTACCTGATGTTTGTTACAAAAAAAAAGTAACTTCAGCAAGGAAAGAATCCCATCCATTGTTTCTAAACTCATTTAGACTATCTTTTGTTGATGAAACTAACTCCTTGGCGTTAAGAATATCTTGGGATTTCTTCTGAATTGCTTGAGAAAGTGTCTCGGTTTTCCCCATTACTTCCTTTATCAAATGAAGTATAAACACAAACTCGAAATTCTTCAAGTGAACAAAAGTTGCATCAGCATCACCACGCCGAGGAATAGTGGTATGAGATCTTTCCTGCATTATTCCCTCAAGGATCACACGAGTAACATCAAACATTTTCAATAGACTGCAAACCGACTTAAAATGAGTACCCCATCGTGTATCACCGGCTCTTCTTAAAGTACCCACTTGATTCAGTCCCTTCCCTGATTTAATTTCACCAAGTTCTAACAATGTTTTAATCTCTTCCGCCTTGGCCCTTTGCAACTCATCATGGCGCTTGCTAGAAGAGCAAACCATATTGATTATGAAAACCAAGTTTGAAAAAAATTTGTGTACCGGTTTAACATCCCTTGAAGCAGCAACCAAGGCTAGTTGTAATCTGTGAGTAAATGAAAGAAAAGATTAATATGCATAAGAGTATTTTAATTAACAAAACATAATAAGTAGGAAATATTTTTGTTAACCTGTGAGCAAAGCAGTGGATATAATAAGCATATGGACAATCCTTAAGAACAAGTGCTTGTAATCCGTTCCATTCCTCTCTCGTATTACTAGCACCATCATAACCTTGGTCACGGATTTTGCTAACATCGAACTGATAGTGCATAAGTTGTTTCCACATACTTGTGAAGAATGATAGTGATAAGGTATCTCTAACATGGACCAAATCCAAGAATCTTTCTTGGATGAACCCTTTATCATCAACAAATCTCAAGACTATGGCCATTTGTTCCTCTTTTGACTCATCTCGTGATTCATCAACCATAACACAGAAGTATAAATTACTAACTTCACTTCGAATATGCCTTTGAACTTTATTTGCAATTATCCCAAGAATTTCTCTTTGAATCTCTCCACTAGTGTATTTTGAATTGTAAGGAGCATTCCCTAAAATAACGTTTGCAACCTCCTCATTGTAAGAAGCTAAAAGTTCAAGCAATTCAAGAAAGTTACCCCGATTCTTTGAACTATAAGATTCATCATGTCCTCGTAAAGCACATGCTTGGAATGTCAACCAACGAACTACATCGATCGTAGCCTTTAATCGTAATTGATTCTTGGTTATTTGCTCTTCACTTTGTTTCAAGATGAGATTATCAACATGTGCTTCTTGGTTTATCAAGTTTTCACTATATGTATGTGCATTTTTATGTTGTGCACTTCTAAGATGTTGCACAAATGAACATTTTTTCCCATTGGCCCTTTTAAACTTATCAAAACCTTTACTTGTAAATGCATCATGACCATGACTAACATTTGGTTTATCGCTAAATAGATAACAAAGAAAGCAATATGAAGCATGTTTTGTTGGAGAATACTCTAACCAATTCGGATAAATACCAAACCAAGCATATTGGAATCTACGCGTATGGTCATTTGAACCTTTGTTCGGGTACTCCTTAAGATGAGGTTGGTAAGCTCCTAAAGTGAGATACGCACGCCTTACTTGTTGTCACACCCCCAAAATACCACATGCGGAATCCCCCGCGAGGCGTGTGACGTACCAGGATCTAGCCACTAATCACACTGAACTCATAACAAGATTTCAAATAAAATCTTTCATTCATTAAGATAAAGTGTTACAAAACATTATTTATAACTCGTTGTGTTCAGCGAAAGCATAATACAGAGTTTAATCAAAACCCAAGTGTATGTAACCAAATAGTCTTGTTTCAAGTTTCCATGTATCTCGACCCATGTGTGACATCTGTGTCCGAAATCATTGTAAACAGTGCAGTTATCATTAAAATAAATTTATTTGATCCCAATATTTGCTTGTTTATGTTTGACATTTTTCATGTTTTGACTTATGTTCAATTTCAAACTCTACATCGCTTTCTGGAGAATTATACGTAAACTGGTGCGTAAACGTAATCAGTTTAACGTGAAAAATACTCCGGAACATCACCATATACTTAACATACCTTAACTAACCCTTACATAACTTAGAAATAAGTTTTGAAGGCTTTGGTATGGCAAAATCAAGTTAATTCGCTTACAAGGGCTAAATTTGACAAACTGCGAAAGTATGACGATTCGTACTAGAACAGACATTCCGGAACATGACCATAAGTTAAACATACCATAAATATCCTTTACATTGCTTAGAAATAGGCTTTGAGGGGTTCGGTGTGCTAAAATAAACTTTTGGGTCATTCAGGGACTGAAAGCGTCAAAAAGTGCACAACTTTGCATTTTCGCGCATAACTTACGTTCTGAATACATCTGGACATCCAAAAATTTATGTAAGCACTAAAATATTTTATTTTAGTGTTTGGCATGAGAAAAATCCATTCGTCACGCAATTTGGATCGTTTTTCGCGCTTATGCGCATTCCGTCGTAATTAACAGAACAACGCAATCATACGTCCAAACGAACTGACATCCGGCATATTTTTTGAGCATGTTTCATGTCCACAATGTTTAGGAATCATTTTAGGGCCTTAAAGTTGGCTTGACGGGCCTTAGAAGTGTCGGAGATAAGCTTAAACATCAACAGGGACCAAAACTGACAATTCTGCAAAGTTGCTGGCTTACGGACCGTAAGCCATCACCCTTACGGTCCGTAAGGTATCCCTAGATCAGCAGATTCAGTTTAAACAGCTGTTAACAGCTGTTACCCACTCCTAATCCCTTTTGCACTTGCCTCTTCCTGATAATGGGGGGCCAATTTGAGTTACCTTAGTGTTGCAACAAGTGTAGGGACAAGATCAAAGCACGGTATTCAAGGAACGATCCTAACGGTGGTCCAAATCGTATAAATACCTAACCCATTCACTTGCAAAAGCCACTTGAATTCTGAGTTTTTCTCTAAGTGGTTGTGGTTATACACTTCTTACCTGAGATTACTTGGAAGATCAAACTTGCGGGGCCCCTTTGTAAGTGTTCTTTCGTTCTTTTCATTCGTTTTAGCGTTAAAGTCAAACTTTGTTTCACTTTCAGCATTGACCAGTTTATGGTCAATGCGAAGTTCGTTTGAACTTCATAACGTGAGCGTAATCACGATGGTTATAGTCCCTAGTGACTATACCTACTGATTACCACGTTATCTGGGCTCAATGACGAGTCGTAGTTTCGGCCAAAATGCGCATTCTTGCGTATTTTATAACCAAACTACTCTTAGGTATCAAAACCGTTTGTTTTCATACCAAACCTGTTTTCTAAACTTAGTTAAGCATATTTTAACATGCTTAGCTCGTCACTTTTAGTTTAGTGCTTATATAGGGTCGTAAGGTAAGCGATCTAAACAATCGCTTATACTTTCGAACCCGACCCATTTGGTTGATCATTAGGATCCGACCAAACACATTAGGTGACCATAGTATATAGGGAATAACCTTCCGAGGTTATACCTTATGGTCACGACGTTTAGTTAGTTGTATGATAGGTAGTTTATATGCCTTAGTTAAATTACCAAAATACCCCTTTGACGCCAAAATTCATTTTTAACATATGTAACATAACTTTTGACATCTAAACTGATTTGGCAACAATATTAGACATGTTAAGGCATATTCTACTTGTCATAGGACTAGTTAGGCGGTCCGAACGCGTTTCACGCGAACGACGCGCTAAAGTAGCATAAGCTACCTAAACGGGTCGTAATGGTCGTAAGCACTTAGGTTAGGTTTCATTTTAGTATGTAGGCTTTGTTAAACCATATTAAACAAGTTCCCATGCTTATTTGGTTTACAAACCCTCATGCTACCCGATCCTCCAAATAGGTCCGTTTATTAACATAGTTACCTATATTAGGTGTCGTTTGATTTCCGTAATCTCTAGCATTGTTTGGTTGTTACTCAAGGACTACTAAGCAATCTCAAGTGAGTACATAGACCCCTCTTTTACTGTTTTCCAAACATTTTGGGGTGAAACACATGTGCCTACTTGTTACTTTCGTGCCTTTCATGTTTTCATATCATATGCTTGTTATGTTCATTAGTACATTTATAGTACATGATTTCATTATGTTTCTGCTATGTATGTCCATTTAGTGCATACTTAGTGCATTATTTTACATCACATCACATGCTATTTATGTCCATTGGTTGCATACTTAGTACATTTGTTATTCATCACATGCTTACATTTTGGGTAAGACATTTGGTTTGTTCAAATGGGACAATATACATTCATTAACATTGATCACGCCATTCGTTAGTAGGTAGTGGTACCATAGGAATTGACAACTCCTGTTCCTAACATCCTAGGTATGTTTGGATGGAAGGAAAGACCGAATTCGATAAACATAACACAGATAAACCTTTAATTTGTTTAAAGGTCTATCACCACAGTCACAAGGCTTGAATGTATGCATTATAACAATACCGCATAGATGTTTGTATCAGTATAGCATGCATTTATTATACAAAACATAACTTTGATTTAAACTATGTTTAATTCGATACCCTGTTTTTGTGCATTTTACCTATGGTTTAGTTGATGTATTTCACTTGCCATACATGATATTTTTGGATACACAATTCATGATTTACATTAAACATAAACATTTTGACATTGATATACACATTTAGTGATTTACATTAGACATAGACATTTTGATATGGTTTACACAATAACACTTGACAATTGATTTATACATGAACAATTTACAATGGTGGTTGGTTTGGGTAAGTGTTTTGAGTAACGAGGCGTGTGTAATATGATACAAGCATGGTGGATACGCCGTTGGTACTTCCTATATATAAGTGCTCGTATAATATTACATATCGTAGCGTTATTTAAATCATTCCATTATAGACATATACATTTTACACAAATAACATATTTTTCAAGACATTGTTTTACAAAAACAGTTTATTTTATACAACTCATTTTACCTGGTTATTTCATTAACCATACACCTTTCTTTTATGTAATCGGATTTCTCATCGAGTTTTCATATGATTTATAAAAGAAAACACTTTACAAGATTCATGACTAATTTCTATTAAACCTTTCTTTTAAAACCCATGTCATGAATCCTATTTTCACAAAACCTATGTATCTCACAGGCATTTTTATGCTGACGTACCTATTTTCACATGTGTTTCAGGAGCAGGTGCATAGGTTTGATCAGGATACACTAGGGTGGACTCGGGCCTTAGTGACATAAAAGAAGCAAGACTAGTTTAGTTAATGTTGTGTACTTTGTTTCCTTCATTTAAAAGACAATGTAACTCGCTTGTTTGATAAATAAAATATAACTTTGTATGCCATGGTTGTGAAACAATAATTCTGTTACAACACTCCCTGACGTTTCCGCCACGTGTTTCTCGTTTTACGTGGTCGGGGTGTGACAGAAGAGTTGGTATCAGAGCCAATGGTTATAGGGAATTAGGTTAGTAGTAATGCTTTGACCTAGACTATAACCTTTCTAGGACCCTAAGACAAGTTGTCTGGTGTTTAGATCTTAAAACATGCACATCACCTATCCTTAGGTGATTATCAAAACAAGAACCCAATTTTCCGAGACGATTTTTGAAAATCAATCATCTGTTTTTAAATGATTTTTTTACAAGGTTTTGAACCCTCTGTTATAAGGTTTTGAACCCCTTTGAATTTTTCAAAATCTCGTCAAAGTTTTGGGTCCTAAAAAGTGTGAACATGTGCAAACTGGAAGGGTGAATGCCTGTACCCTGGGTTTTCTGTCTAGGCTAGAGTGTTCGTACAAATCCACATAATCGGACCAGTCACTCTTACCTAGGAACTCTTGGGGTGAGTGTTCACTTATAGGCGAGCATGTCTTCGCGATACATTATCTTTCACCCATTTACTTTGATTAGTCACTGTGTGTCGTTTGTTTGCTTTGTGATGCGGATGAATGACCACCATCTTTACTTTTGTTGATTTTGTTCCATCTCATTATTTTCATCCAATCATCTCACTCGTTCCCTTTCATGTTCCTCTTTTAGAATGCCTCCTCGACGCGACAATCAGATAGCAAATGCCGAACTGGCAGAAATTATCGCACAGCAAATGGCTGCTGTGTTCCCAAATCTTATTGCTCAATGGAACCAAGCCAACAACAACAATCATGCTCCATGCAATTTCAAGAGTTTCAACTCGGCTAAACCGCTCAAGTTTAGTGGTTCTGAGGGAGCAACTGGGCTTCTTCAATGGTTCGAGAGCATTGAGAATACTTTCCGTCACGTTCAGTGTCCTGAAAATCGCAAGGTCGAGTTTTCTTCCAGTGTGTTTCAGAACAGGGCTCTTACATGGTGGAACGGGGTTATGAGAGACCGTGGTGCAGAAGTTGCTTTAGCGCAAACATGGGCTGAACTTAGGGCCCTTATGATGAGGGAGTTTTGCCCTCGTCATGAGCTGCGAGCTCTAGAAAGGGAGTTTGATGATCTGAAACAGGATAGTGGCGAACATCGGGCGTATACTGATAGGTTTGAGGAGCTGAGTTTGCTATGCCCAGCGATGGTCACCCCACTCGACAAGGCTATCGAAAGGTACATCGATGGTCTACCTGACTTAGTACAAGACATCATTACTGGTAGTAACCCTACCACACTCCGTCAGGCGATCGAGTTAGCAGCGACATTGACTGAGTCGCAGGTTCGAAAGGGAAAGCTGCATAAAAAGGGGGACAAAGGTAAGAAGCAGGCGTCTGACAAAGAGGGTGACAAGAAGGGTAAGAACAAGAAGGGTAAGGAATCTGGTCCTTCGAAAGGGTCAAGGAAGCCTAAGGCTTCCCAAAATTTTGCTGTCACTGCCCAAGTTAACCAGGCAGCTCCCAACCAACCCACACAGCCTCCAGCGAAGAAACGTTATGCAGGGAATGCAGCTTTGTGCAATAGATGCAACAATCACCATCAGCCGCATCTTCCGTGCCGTTTCTGTACTAACTGTGGGAAGTCAGGTCATCTTGCTGATGTTTGTCGGTTTGCTCAGAATCAGGCTCTTCAGAACCCGGCTCAACTAGTTGCTCAGCCTCCTGCTCAGCAACAAGGTCAAGCTGCACGACCACACTACCCGCCAGGTTCTTGTTACAACTGTGGGGATCTGACCCACTACCGTAATCAGTGTCCAAGATTGGTGAATGCTAATCCAAATCAGAATCAGGCTCAGGCTCGAGGGCGAGTCTTCAACATGAATGCACAAGAGGCACAAGCAGACACTGAAGTGGTGAACGGTACGTTCTTCATTAATAATCAGCCTGCATCTGTTCTTTTTTATTCGGGTGCCGATAAGAGTTTTGTGTCATTATCTTTTGAGCCATTGCTTCGCATGTCTAGAATAAAACTAGGTAAACCCTTGACAGCAGAAGTTGCTAGTGGTGAACCCATTGTTCTTGATTGTATTCTTCGCAACTGCCAGTTGAACCTTAACGACCATCTTTTTTCTATTGACCTCACGCCTTTGCGACTTGGAAGCTTCGACTTTATTGTGGGTATGGATTGGTTAGCTAAGCATCGCGCAGAGGTAGTTTGTTTTGAGAAGATTGTTCGTGTGCCACTTTCGACAGGCGAGATCCTACAGGTTCGTGGTGAGAAACCTGCTGGTGGTCTCAAACTCATGTCTTGTTTTAAAGCTCGGAACTATCTGCGAAAGAACTATGTGGCCTTTTTGCCACATGTTGTAGCAGATAAGGGCAAGGGTAAGTCTATTCAAGATATCCCTGTTGTTCGGGATTATCCTGATGTGTTTCCTGAAGAGTTACCTGGTCTACCCCCAGCACGCCAAGTCGAGTTCCGTATTGATCTCGTACCTGGAGCAAATCCCATTGCCAGAGCTCCATATCGTTTTGCACCGTCTGAGATGCAAGAGTTGTCTAAGCAGCTTCAGGAACTCTCTGACAAAGGTTTTATCCGTCCTAGCTTTTCACCTTGTAGTGCTTTCGTTCTTTTTGTCAAGAAGAAGGATGGATCTTTTAGGATGTGTATGGATTATCGTGAGCTTAACAAGCTTACCATCAAGAATCGATATCCCCTACCACGCATCGATGATCTCTTTGATCAGTTACAAGGTGCTTCTTATTTTTCAAAGATTGATCTGCGTTCTAGGTATCATCAACTTCGTGTGCATGAAGAAGACATTCCCAAGACAGCGTTCCGCACTCGTTATGGGCATTATGAGTTCATAGTCATGCCATTCGGTTTGACTAATGCTCTTGCTGTTTTCATGGACTTAATGAATAGGGTCTGCAAGCCTTATTTGGATCAGTTCGTCATTGTTTTTATTGATGACATTTTGATATACTCTAAGACGCGAGCTGATCACGAGCAACATCTTCGTCTTACTCTGGAACTCCTAAAGAAAGAGCAACTTTTTGCCAAATTCTCCAAGTGTGAATTCTGGCTTAAAGAAGTTCAATTCTTAGGACATATTGTCAATGAACAAGGTATTCATGTAGATCCCTCCAAGATCTGTGCGATCAAGGATTGGGATACGCCTACTACTCCTACTGAAGTTCGTTCTTTTCTTGGTCTTGCGGGTTATTACCGCCGCTTCATTGAAAATTTCTTGAAGATTGCAGTTCCTCTAACTGCTCTAACTCAGAAGAACAAGCCCTTTGATTGGGGATTCAAACAAGAGGAAGCTTTTCAAAACTTGAAGCAGAAGCTTTGTGACGCGCCTGTTCTGACTTTGCCTGAGGGCAATGATGATTTCGTCGTTTATTGCGATGCATCTAAATTAGGCGAATGTCATAGCCGATGCATTGAGTCGTAAGGAATGTACTAAACTTCTTTGTGTCCGTGTTCAATCTGATATTCAAGCTCGATCCGATATCCAAGCCCGCATTTCTCAGGCTCAACACACTTGTGTTTCACAAGGTTTGATGGATAAGGAATTTCCCAATCACATAACCCCTGATCTGGAACTGAAGGACAATGGATCGTATTACTTCATGGACCGTTTGTGGGTCCCAAGCCAAGATGATCTTCGCACCTTGCTTATGGATGAAGCCCATAAGTCTCGCTATTCTATTCATCCTGGCTCAGATAAGATGTATAAGGATCTTCGTATTCAGTATTGGTGGCCTGGTATGAAGAAAGACATTGCCTTATATGTATCAAAATGCCTTACTTGTCTTAAGGTTAAGGCTGAACATCAACGTCCTTCGGGTTTATTGGTGCAACCAGAGATCCCAGTTTGGAAATGGGAAAACATTACTATGGATCTAATTACCAAACTTCCACGCACAAAGAAAGGTCATGATGCCATCTGGGTAGTTGTTGATCGTCTTACTAAGTCAGCGCATTTCTTGCCAATCCGTGAGGATTTTTCTGCTGACAAACTTGCTAAAATCTATGTGGATGAAATTGTATCTCGACATGGTGTTCCTTTGAACATCATTTTTGACAGAGATGCTCGCTTCACTTCTCATTTTTGGAGAACCATGCAATCTGCTATGGGGGACCCAACTTAATCTGAGCACAGCTTATCATCCGCAAACGGATTGTCAATCTGAAAGAACAATCCAGACTCTGGAGGATATGCTTAGAGCTTGTGTGATCGACATGGCTCCTTTCGAGGCTCTCTATGGTCGAAAATGTCGCTCACCAGTCTGCTGGCATGAGATCGGTGAGGCTCAGCTTACTGGACCTGCCCTCATTTTAGAGACAACTGATAAGGTTAAGAAAGTTCGTGATAACCTTCAGACAGCTCGAAGCCGTCAAAAGAGTTACGCGGACCAAGGACGCAAGCCCATGGAATTTCAAGTCGGTGATCGAGTATTACTTAAGGTCTCACCTTGGAAAGGTGTGATCAGATTTGGAAAGAAAGGAAAACTTGCACCTAGATACGTTGGACCATTCAAGATCGTCGAAAGAATCGGTAAGGTAGCATACAGACTTGAGTTACCTCCTGAACTTGGAAATGTTCATCCGACCTTTCACGTGTCCAATCTCACGAAGTGTTTAGCTGATGAGAACCTCCACATACCACATGACGAAATTCGTGTTGATAAAACACTGAAATTTGTTGAGAAGCCAGTGGAAATCATGGAACGTGAAGTCAAGTGGCTTAAACGTAAGTGCATTCCTTTGGTCAAAGTTCACTGGGAATCTAAACGTGGACCCGAGTTTACTTGGGAGCGTGAAGACCAAATGAAGGCGAAGTATCCGCATCTATTCTCACGAGTTTCCTCTAAATAAATTTTGGGACGAAATTTCCACAAGCAGGGGAGACTGTGACATCTGTGTCTGAAATCATTGTAAATAGTGCAGTTATCATTAAAACAAAGTTATATGATCCCAATATTTGCTTGTTTATGTTTGACATTTTTCATGTTTTGACTTTTGTTCAATTTCAAACTCTACATCGTTTTCTGGAGAATTATACGCAAACTGGTGCGTAAATGTAATCAGTTTAACGCGAAAAATACTCCGGAAAATCAACATATACTTAACATACCTTAACTAACCCTTACATAACTTAGAAATAAGTTTTGAAGGCTTTGGTATGGCAAAATCAAGTTAATTCGCTTACAAGGGCTAAATTTGACAAACTGCGAAAGTATGATGATTCGTACTAGAACAGACATTCCGGAACATGACCATAAGTTAAACATACCATAAATATCCTTTACATAGCTTAGAAATAGGCTTTGAGGGGTTCGGTGTGCTAAAATAAACCTTTGGGTCATTCAGGGACTGAAAGCGTCAAAAAGTGCACAAGTTTGCATTTTCGCGCATAACTTACGTTCTGAATACATCCGGACATCCAAAAATTTATGTAAGCACTAAAATATTTTATTTTAGTGTTTGGCATGAGAAAAATCCATTGGTCACGCAATTTGGATCGTTTTTCGCGCTTATGCGCATTCCGTCGTAATTAACCGAACAACGCAATCATACGACCAAACGAACTGACATCCGGCATATTTTTTGAATATGGTTCATGTCCACAATGTTTATTCATCATTTTAGGGCCTTAAAGTTGGCTTGACGGGCCTTAGAAGTGTCGGAAATGAGCTTAAACATCAACAGGGACCAAAACTGACAATTCTGCAAAGTTGCTGGCTTACGGACCGTAAGCCATCACCCTTACGGTCCGTAAGGTATCCCCAGATCAGCAGATTCAGTTTAAACAGCTGTTAGTAGCTGTTACCCACTCCTAATCCCTTTTGCACTTGCCTCTTCCTGATAATGGGGGGCCAATTTGAGTTACCTTAGTGTTGCAACAAGTGTAGGGACAAGATCAAAACACGGTATTCGAGGAACGATCCTAATGGTGGTCCAAATCCTATAAATACCCAACCCATTCACTTTCAAAAGCCACTTGAATTCTGAGTTTTTCTCTAAGTGGTTGTGGTTATACACTTCCTACTTGAGATTACTTGGAAGATCAAACTTGCGGGGACCCTTTGTAAGTGTTCTTTCGTTCTTTTCATTCGTTTTAGCGTTAAAGTCAAACTTTGGTTGACTTTCAGCATTGACCAGTTTATGGTCAATGCGAAGTTCGTTTGAACTTCATAACGTGAGCGTAATCACGATGGTTATAGTCCCTAGTGACTATACCTACTGATTACCACGTTATATAGGCTCAGTGACGAGTCGTAGTTTCGGCCAAAATGCGCATTCTTGCGTATTTTGTAACCAAACTACTCTTAGGTATCAAAACCGTTTGTTTTGATACTAAACCTGTTTTCTAAACTTAGTTAAGCATATTTTAACATGCTTAGCTCGTCACTTTTAGTTTAGTGCTTATATAGGGTCGTAAGGTAAGCGATCTAAACAATCGCTTATACTTTCGAACCCGACCTGTTTGGTCGATCATTAGGATCCGACCAAACACATTAGGTGACCATAGTATATAGGGAATAACCTTCCGATGTTATACCTTATGGTCACGACGTTTAGTTAGTTGTATGATAGGTAGTTTATATGCCTTAGTTAAATTACCAAAATACCCCTTTGACGCCAAAATTCATTTTTAACATATGTAACATAACTTTTGACATCTAAACTGATTTGGCAACAATATTAGACATGTTAAGGCATATTCTACTTGTCATAGGACTAGTTAGGCGGTCCGAACGCGTTTCACGCGAACGACGCGTTAAAGTAGCATAAGCTACCTAAACGGGTCTGTCGTAATGGGTCGTAAGCACTTAGGTTAGGTTTCATTTTAGTATGTTGGCTTTGTTAAACCATATTACATAAGTTCCCACGCTTATTTGGTTTACAAACCCTCATGCTACCCGATCCTCCAAATAGGTCCGTTTATTAACATAGTTACCTATATTAGGTGCCGTTTGATTTCCGTAATCTCTAGCATTGTTTGGTTGTTACTCAAGGACTACTAAGCAATCTCAAGTGAGTACATAGACCCCTCTTTTACTTTTTTCCAAACATTTTGGGGTGAAACACATGTGCCTACTTGTTACTTTCGTGCCTTTCATGTTTTCATATCATATGCTTGTTATGTTCATTAGTACATTTATAGTACATGATTTCATTATGTTTCTGCTATGTATGTCCATTTAGTGCATACTTAGTGCATTATTTTACATCACATCACATGCTATTTATGTCCATTGGTTGAATACTTAGTACATTTGTTATTCATCGCATGCTTACATTTTGGGTATGACATTTGGTTTGTTCAAATGGGACAATATACATTCATTAACATTGATCACGCCATTCGTTAGTAGGTAGTGGTACCATAGGAATTGACAACTCCCGTTCCTAACATCCTAGGTATGTTTGGATGGAAGGAATGACCGAATTCGATAAACATAACACAGATAAACCTTTAATTTGTTTAAAGGTCTATCACCACAGTCACAAGGCTTGAATGTATGCATTATAACAATACCGCATAGATGTTTGTATCAGTATAGCATGCATTTGTTCCACAAAACATAACTTTGATTTAAACTATGTTTAATTCGATACCCTGTTTTTGTGCATTTTACCTATGGTTTAGTTGATGTATTTCACTTGCCATACATGATATTTTTGGATACACAATTCATGATTTACATTAAACATAAACATTTTGACATTGATATACACATTTAGTGATTTACATTAGACATAGACATTTTGATATGGTTTACACAATAACACTTGACAATTGATTTATACATGAACAATTTACAATGGTGGTTGGTTTGGGTAAGTGTTTTGAGTAACGAGGCGTGTGTAATATGATATAAGCATGGTGGATTCGCCGTTGGTACTTCCTATATATAAGTGCTCGTATAATATTACATATCGTAGCGTTATTTAAATCATTCCGGTATAGACACATACATTTTACACAAATAACATATTTTTCAAGACATTGTTTTACAAAAACAGTTTATTTTATACAACTCATTTTACTTGGTTATTTCATTAACCATACACCTTTCTTTTATGTAATCGGATTTCTCATCAAGTTTTCATATGATTTATAATAGAGAACACTTTACAAGATTCATGACTAATTTCTATTAAACCTTTCTTTTAAAACCCATGTCATGAATCCTATTTTCACAAAACCTATGTATCTCACAGGCATTTTTATGCTGACGTACCTATTTTCACATGTGTTTCAGGAGCAGGTGCATAGGTTTGATCAGGATACACTAGGGTGGACTCGGGCCTTAGTGACATAAAAGAAGCAAGATTAGTTTAGTTAATGTTGTGTACTTTGTTTCCTTCGTTTAAAAGACAATGTAACTCGCTTGTTTGATAAATAAAATATAACTTTGTATGCCATGGTTGTGAAACAATAATTCTGTTACAACACTCCCTGACGTTTCCGCCACGTGTTTCTCGTTTTACGTGGTCGGGGTGTGACAGAAGAGTTGGTATCAGAGCCAATGGTTATAGGGAATTAGGTTATTAGTAATGCTTTGACCTAGACTATAACCTTTCTAGGACCCTAACACAAGTTGTCTTGTGTTTAGATCTTAAAACATGCACATCACCTATCCTTAGGTGATTATCAAAACAAGAACCCAATTTTCCGAGATGATTTTTGAAAATCAATCATCTGTTTTTAAATGATTTTTTACAAGGTTTTGAACCCTCTGTTATAAGGTTTTGAACCCCTTTGAATTTTTCAAAATCTCATCAAAGTTTTGGGTCCTAAATAGTGTGAACATGTGCAAACTGGAAGGGTGAATGCCTGTACCCTGGGTTTTCTGTCTAGGCTAGAGTGTTCATACAAATCCACATAATCGGGCCAGTCACTCTTACCTGGGAACTCTTGGGGTGAGTGTTCACTTATAGGCGAGCATGTCTTCGCGATATATTATCTTTCACCCATTTACTTTGATTAGTCACTGTGTGTCGTTTGTTTGCTTTGTGATGCGGACGAATGACCACCATCTTTACTTTTGTTGATTTTGTTCCATCTCATTCTTTTCACCCAACCATCTCACTCGTTCCCTTTCATGTTCCTCTTTAAGAATGCCTCCTCGACGCGACAATCAGATAGCAAATGCCGAACTTGCAGAAATTATCGCACAGCAAATGGCTGCTGCGTTCCCAAATCTTATTGCTCAATGGAACCAAGCCAACAACAACAATCATGCTCCATGCAATTTCAAGAGTTTCAACTCAGCTAAACCGCTCAAGTTTAGTGGGTCTGAGGGAGCAACTAGGCTTCTTCAATGGTTCGAGAGCATTGAGAATACTTTCCGTCACGTTCAGTGTCCTGAAAATCGCAAGGTCGAGTTTTCTTCCAGTGTGTTTCAGAACAGGGCTCTTACATGGTGGAACGGGGTTATGAGAGACCGTGGTGCAAAAGTTGCTTTAGCGCAAACATGGGCTGAACTTAGGGCCCTTATGATGAGGGAGTTTTGCCCTCGTCATGAGCTGCGAGCTCTAGAAAGGGAGTTTGATGATCTGAAACAGGATAGTGGCGAACATCGGGCGTATACTGATAGGTTTGAGGAGCTGAGTTTGCTATGCCCAGCGATGGTCACCCCACTCGACAAGGCTATCTAAAGGTACATCGATGGTCTACCTGACTCAGTACAAGACATCATTACTGGTAGTAACCCTACCACACTCCGTCAGGCGATCGAGTTAGCAGCGACATTGACTGAGTCGCAGGTTCGAAAGGGAAAGCTGCATAAAAAAGGCGACAAAGGTAAGAAGCAGGCGTCTGACAAAAAGGGTGACAAGAAGGGTAAGAACAAGAAGGGTAAGGAATCTGGTCCTTCGAAAGGGTCAAGGAAGCGTAAGGCTTCCCAAAATTTTGCTGTCACTGCCCAAGTTAACCAGGCAGCTCCCAACCAACCCACACAGCCTCCAGCGAAGAAACGTTGTGCAGGGAATGCACCTTTGTGCAATAGATGCAACAGTCATCATCAGCCGCATCTTCCGTGCCGTTTTTGTACTCACTGTGGGAAGTCAGGTCATCATGCTGATGTTTGTCGGTTTGCTCAGAATCAGGCAGTTCAGAACCCGGCTCAACGAGTTGCTCAGCCTATTGCTCAGCAACAAGGTCAAGCTGCACGACCACACTACCCGCCAGGTTCTTGTTACAACTGTGGGGATCTGACCCACTACCGTAATCAGTGTCCAAGATTGGTGAATGCTAATCCAAATCAGAATCAGGCTCAGGCTCGAGGGCGAGTCTTCAACATGAATGCATAAGAGGCACAAGCAGACAATGAAGTGGTGAACGGTACGTTCTTTATTAATAATCAACCTGCATCTGTTCTTTTTGATTCGGGTGCCGATAAGAGTTTTGTGTCATTATCTTTTGAGCCATTGCTTCGCATGTCTAGAACGAAACTAGGTAAACCCTTGACAGTAGAAGTTGCTAGTGGTGAACCCATTGTTCTTGATTCTATTCTTCGCAACTGCCAGTTGAACCTTAACGACCATCTTTTTTCTATTGACGTCACGCCTATGCGACTTGGAAGCTTCGACGTTATTGTGGGTATGGATTGGTTTGCCAAGCATCACGCAGAGGTAGTTTGTTTTGAGAAGATTGTTCGTGTGCCACTTTTGACAGGCGAGATCCTACAGGTTCGTGGTGAGAAACCTGATGGTGGTCTCAAACTCATGTCTTGTTTTAAAGCTCGGAAGTATCTGCGAAAGAACTATGTGGCCTTTTTGGCACATGTTGTAGCAGATAAGGGTAAGGGTAAGTCTATTCAAGATATCCCTGTTGTTCGGGATTATCCTGATGTGTTTCCTGAAGAGTTACCTGGTCTACCCCCAGCACGCCAAGTCGAGTTCCGTATTGATCTCGTACCTGGAGCAAATCCCATTGCCAGAGCTCCATATCGTTTTGCACCGTCTGAGATGCAAGAGTTGTCTAAGCAGCTTCAGGAACTCTCTGACAAAGGTTTTATCCGTCCTAGCTTTTCACCTTGGGGTGCTCCCGTTCTTTTTGTCAAGAAGAAGGATGGATCTTTTAGGATGTGTATCGATTATCGTGAGCTTAACAAGCTTACCATCAAGAATCGATATCCCCTACCTCGCATCGATGATCTCTTTGATCAGTTACAAGGTGCTTCTTATTTTTCGAAGATTGATCTGTGTTCTGGGTATCATCAACTTCATGTGCATGAAGAAGACATTCCCAAGACAGCGTTCCGCACTCGTTATGGGCATTATGAGTTCACAGTCATGCCATTCGGTTTGACTAATGCTCCTGCTGTTTTCATGGACTTAATGAATAGGGTCTGCAAGCCTTATTTGGATCAGTTCGTCATTGTTTTTATTGATGACATTTTGATATACTCTAAGACGCGAGCTGATCACGAGCAACATCTTCGTCTTACTCTGGAACTCCTAAAGAAAGAGCAACTTTTCGCCAAATTCTCCAAGTGTGAATTCTGGCTTAAAGAAGTTCAATTCTTAGGACATATTGTCAACAAACAAGGTATTCATGTAGATCCCTCCAAGATCAGTGCGATCAAGGATTGGGATACGCCTACTACTCCTACTGAAGTTCGTTCTTTTCTTGGTCTTGTGGGTTATTACCGCCGCTTCATTGAAAATTTCTTGAAGATTGCAGTTCCTCTAACTGCTCTAACTCAGAAGAACAAGCCCTTTGATTGGGGATTCAAACAAGAGGAAGCTTTTCAAAACTTGAAGCAGAAGCTTTGTGACGCGCCTGTTCTGACTTTGCCTGAGGGCATTGATGATTTCGTCGTTTATTGCGATGCATCTAAATTAGGTCTTGGCTGTGTTCTGATGCAAAGGAACAAAGTCATAGCCTACGCATCAAGACAATTGAAGGTGCATGAAAAGAACTACACCACTCATGATCTTGATTTAGGTGCAGTTGTTTTCGCTCTTAAGATCTGGAGACACTATTTGTACGTTACAAAATGTGTGGTTTTCACAGACCACAAAAGTCTTCAACATATCTTCAATCAGAAAGAACTCAACATGAGGCAACGACGTTGGATTGAGCTTCTAAACGACTATGACTGCGAAATTCGCTACCATCCTGGTAAGGCGAATGTCGTAGCTGATGCATTGAGTCGTAAGGAACGTACTAAACTTCTTTGTGTCCGTGTTCAATCTGATATTCAAGCTCGATCCGATATCCAAGCCCACTTTTCTTAGGCTCAACACACTTGTGTTTCACAAGGTTTGATGGATAAGGAATTTCCCTATCACATAACCCCTGATCTGGAACTGAAGGACAATGGATAGTAGTACTTCATGGACCGTTTGTGGGTCCCAAGCCAAGATGATCTTCGCACCTTGCTTATGGATGAAGCCCATAAGTCTCGCTATTCTATTCATCCTGGCTCAGATAAGATGTATAAGGATCTTCGTATTCAGTATTGGTGGCCTGGTATAAAGAAAGACATTGCCTTATATGTATCAAAATGCCTTACTTATCTTAAGGTTAAGGCTGAACATCAACGTCCTTCGGGTTTATTGGTGCAACCAGAGATCCCAGTTTGGAAATGGGAAAACATTACTATGGATCTTATTACCAAACTTCCACGCACAAAGAAAGGTCATGATGCCATCTGGGTAGTTGTTGATCGTCTTACTAAGTCAGCGCATTTCTTGCCAATCCATGAGGATTTTTCTGCTGACAAACTTGTAAAATCTATGTGGATGAAATTGTATCTCGACATGGTGTTCCTTTGAACATCATTTCTGACAGAGATGCTCGCTTCACTTCTCATTTTTTGAGAACCATGCAATCTGCTATCGGGACCCAACTTAATATGAGCACAGCTTATCATCCGCAAACGGATGGTCAATCTAAAAGAACAATCCAGAATCTGGAGGATATGCTTAGAGCTTGTGTGATCGACTTTGGTGGTAGTTGGGATTCACATCTTCCGTTAATTGAATTCTCCTACAACAACAGTTATCACTCCAGCATCAACATGGCTCCTTTCGAGGCTCTCTATGGTCGAAAATGTCGCTCACCAGTCTGCTGGAATGAGATCGGTGAGGCTCAGCTTACTGGACCTGCCCTCAATTTAGAGACAACTAATAAGGTTAAGAAAGTTCGTGATAACCTTCAGACAGCTCGAAGCCGTCAAAAGAGTTACGCGGACCAAGGATGCAAGCCCATGGAATTTCAAGTCGGTGATCGAGTATTACTTAAGGTCTCACCTTGGAAAGGTGTGACCAGATTTGGAAAGAAAGGAAAACTTGAACCTAGATACGTTGGACCATTCAAGATCGTCGAAAGAATCGGTAAGGTAGCCTACAGACTTGAGTTACCTCCTGAACTTGGAAATGTTCATCCAACCTTTCACGTGTCCAATCTCAAGAAGTGTTTAGCTGATGAGAACCTCCACATACCACTTGACGAAATTCGTGTTGATAAAACACTGAAATTTGTTGAGAAGCCAGTGGAAATCATGGAACGTGAAGTCAAGTGGCTTAAACGTAAGTGCATTCCTTTGGTAAAAGTTCGCTGGGAATCTAAACGTGGACCCGAGTTTACTTGGGAGCGTGAAGACCAAATGAAGGCGAAGTATCCGCATCTATTCTCACGAGTTTCCTCTAAATAAATTTCGGGACGAAATTTCCACAAGTAGGGGAGACTGTGACATCTGTGTCTGAAATCATTGTAAACAGTGCAGTTATCATTAAAACAAAGTTATTTGATCCCAATATTTGCTTGTTTATGTTTGACATTTTTCATGTTTTGACTTTTGTTCAATTTCAAACTCTACATCGCTTTCTGGAGAATTATACGCAAACTGGTGCGTAAACGTAATCAGTTTAACGCGAAAAATACTCCAAAACATCAAAATATACTTAACATACCTTAACTAACCCTTACATAACTTAGAAATAAGTTTTGAAGGCTTTGGTATGGCAAAATCAAGTTAATTCGCTTACAAGGGCTAAATTTGACAAACTGCGAAAGTATGACGATTCGTACTAGAACAGACATTTTGGAACATGACCATAAGTTAAACATACCATAAATATCCTTTACATAGCTTAGAAATAGGCTTTGAGGGGTTCGGTGTGCTAAAATAAACCTTTGGGTCATTCAGGGACTGAAAGCGTCAAAAAGTGCACAAGTTTGCATTTTCGCACATAACTTACGTTCTGAATACATCCGGACATCCAAAAATTTATGTAAGCACTAAAATATTTTATTTTAGTGTTTGGCGTGAGAAAAATCCATTCGTCACGCAATTTGGATCGTTTTTCGCGCTTATGCGCATTCCGTCGCAATTAACCGAACAACGCAATCATACGACCAAACGAACTGACATCCGGCATATTTTTTGAGCATGTTTCATGTCCACAATGTTTAGGCATCATTTTAGGGCCTTAAAGTTGGCTTGACGGGCCTTAGAAGTGTCAGAAATGAGCTTAAACATCAATAGGGACCAAAACTGACAATTCTGCAAAGTTGCTGGCTTACGGACCGTAAGCCATCACCCTTACGGTCCGTAAGGTATCCCCAGATCAGCATATTCAGTTTAAACAGCTGTTAACAGCTGTTACCCACTCCTAATCCCTTTTGTTACCTCTTCCTGATAATGGGGGGCCAATTTGAGTTACCTTAGTGTTGCAACAAGTGTAGGGACAAGGTCAAAGCACGGTATTCGAGGAACGATCCTAAAGGTGGTCCAAATCCTATAAATACCCAACCCATTCACTTGCAAAACCCACTTGAATTCTGAGTTTTTCTCTAAGTGGTTGTGGTTATACACTTCCTACCTGAGATTACTTGGAAGATCAAACTTGCGGGGACCATTTGTAAGTGTTCTTTCGTTCTTTTCATTCGTTTTAGCGTTAAAGTCAAACTTTGTTTAACTTTCAGCATTGACCAGTTTATGGTCAATACGAAGTTCGTTTGAACTTCATAACGTGAGCTTAATCACGATGGTTATAGTCCCTAGTGACTATACCTACTGATTACCACGTTATCTAGGCTCAGTGACGAGTCGTAGTTTCGGCCAAAATGCGCATTCTTGCGTATTTTGTAACCAAACTACTCTTAGGTATCAAAACCATTTGTTTTGATACCAAACCTGTTTTCTAAACTTAGTTAAGCATATTTTAACTTGCTTAGCTCGCCACTTTTAGTTTAGTGCTTATATAGGGTCGTAAGGTAAGCGATCTAAACAATCGCTTATACTTTCGAACCCGACTCGTTTGGTCGATCATTAGGATCCAACCAAACACATTAGGTGACCATAGTATATAGGGAATAACCTTCCGAGGTTATACCTTATGGTCACGACGTTTAGTTAGTTGTATGATAGGTAGTTTATATGCCTTAGTTAAATTACCAAAATACCCCTTTGACGGCAAAATTCATTTTTAACATATGTAACATAACTTTTCACTTCTAAACTGATTTGGCAACAATATTAGACATGTTAAGGCATATTCTACTTGTCATAGGACTAGTTAGGCAGTCCGAACGCGTTTCACGCGAACGACGCGTTAAAGTTGCATAAGCTACCTAAACGGGTCTTAATGGGTCGTAAGCACTTAGGTTAGGTTTCATTTTTGTATGTAGGCTTTGTTAAACCATATTACATAAGTTCTCACGCTTATTTGGTTTACAAACCCTCATGCTACCCGATCCTCCAAATAGGTCCGTTTATTAACATAGTTACCTATATTAGGTGCCGTTTGATTTCCGTAATCTCTAGCATTGTTTGGTTGTTACTCAAGGACTACTAAGCAATCTCAAGTGAGTACATAGACCCCTCTTTTACTGTTTTCCAAACATTTTGGGGTGAAACACATGTGCCTACTTGTTACTTTCGTGCCTTTCATGTTTTCATATCATATGCTTGTTATGTTCATTAGTACATTTATAGTACATGATTTCATTATGTTTCTGCTATGTATGTCCATTTAGTGCATACTTAGTGCATTATTTTACATCACATCACATGCTATTTATGTCCATTGGTTGCATACTTAGTACATTTGTTATTCATCGCAGGCTTACATTTTGGGTATGACATTTGGTTTGTTCAAATAGGACAATATACATTCATTAACATTGATCACGCCATTCGTTAGTAGGTAGTGGTACCATAGGAATTGACAACTCCCGTTCCTAACATCCTAGGTATGTTTGGATGGAAGGAATGACCGAATTCGATAAACATAACACAGATAAACCTTTAATTTGTTTAAAGGTCTATCACCACAGTCACAAGGCTTGAATGTATGCATTATAACAATACCGCATAGATGTTTGTATCAGTATAGCATGCATTTGTTCCACAAAACATAACTTTGATTTAAACTATGTTTATTTCGATACCCTGTTTTTGTGCATTTTACCTATGGTTTAGTTGATGTATTTCACTTGCCATACATGATATTTTTGGATACACAATTCATGATTTACATTAAACATAAACATTTTTACATTGATATACACATTTAGTGATTTACATTAGACATAGACATTTTGATATGGTTTACACAATAACACTTCACAATTGATTTATACATGAACAATTTACAATGGTGGTTGGTTTGGGTAAGTGTTTTGAGTAACGAGGCGTGTGTAATATGATACAAGCATGGTAGATACGCCGTTGGTACTTCCTATATATAAGTGCTCGTATAATATTACATATCGTAGCGTTATTTAAATCATTCCAGTATAGACATATACATTTTACACAAATAACATATTTTTCAAGACATTGTTTTACAAAAACAGTTTATTTTATACAACTCATTTTACTTGGTTATTTCATTAACCATACACCTTTCTTTTATGTAATCAGATTTCTCATCGAGTTTTCATATGATTTATAAAAGAAAACACTTTACAAGATTCATGACTAATTTCTATTAAACCTTTCTTTTAAAACCCATGTCGTGAATCCTATTTTCACAAAACCTATGTATCTCACAGGCATTTTTATGCTGACGTACCTATTTTCACATGTGTTTCAGGAGCAGGTGCATAGGTTTGATCAGGATACACTAGGGTGGACTCGGGCCTTAGTGACATAAAAGAAGCAAGATTAGTTTAGTTAATGTTGTGTACTTTGTTTCCTTCGTTTAAAAGACAATGTAACTCACTTGTTTGATAAATAAAATATAACTTTGTATGCCATGGTTGTGAAACAATAATTCTGTTACAACACTCCCCGACGTTTTCGCCACGTGTTTCTCGTTTTACGTGGTCGGGGTGTGACACCATGACCACTCCAGCATCCCAGACAGCAAGTTCCAAATAAATGTTCCTATTGACCTGCAAGCATGCAGAAAAGTGTATCAGATAACGCTGGTTAGTTCACAGTTTTGTTTACCGAGAATTGTGTTACATGTTTTGCTGCCAAAAGTTTAGTTCAGTTCAAAAGCATTTTCCAAAAACAATGTTGATAATAACTCGATACCGTACAAGATGGCTCCAGATTATTTGACCGTCCCCAATGCCCCTATCATAGCATTGGTCATGATTTAAGGTAATTAGTTCACACTCGTCCTCCCCGGTACGGTGTGAGGGTGCCAAACCTAATAGCGCTATCAACTAATAACCCCGTTGCCTCCCCGGCAACCTTTTCAGTAGAAGATGGGACTTAAGGTGATAGGAGTGAGTGTATTATCCAACATTCCGGTCTAACATTCCAATCAAACCCATTACCCATTATTCTTCCCCGGAATATTTACCAGATGTCCCTCCCCGGTGCGCATTCTTAAAAAAGAGCAGTGAACTCACCTTAGGGTGCACATTATATCCAAAGTATAGTGTCAACGACACGAACTGTCATAGCAAGCAAATAATCAACAAGACATCCCTAATAATATTTGCACATCATAAGTAAACAATACTAGGGTAAAGTTGTTTCACGTGTGATCGAGCTCTATCGATACACTAAGCCTATGACCCAATGGTGTACTCGTTACCACGAGTAAGTTAAGGTACCCTTAAAGGTGTATACATAAATATACATATATTACATGAAGATATGTATATAATTTACAGGGTAGAGATACGTATATATATTTATACCAAAATATATCTTTATAACTTTTAGTGTGAATACACGTAGTCGAGTGATATACCAAGGGATATACTCGTATCTTATTTTATAATTCTCAAAATAAACATATACACATATTTATTTTTAGTTGGCCATTCAATACTACAATGTTTCGAATGCTTATGTTCATTTGATATAAACATTTATTATATTTCGTATCCTATTTGAATCCTGTCGTGCTTTGTTTGTTTCTAAAACACATAAGTTGTACTATAAATTCTTATGACAATTGGGCAGAGTTTCCAATGTTTTTGTAACGTCCCGACAATACAAGTTGTCGACAAATCCCAATATTCAAGTGTCCAAAATCCATGTATCAATTGTCCGAAAGTTAAATAAAATATCACGGTTCAAGTTTATTTATCAATAATATACATTCTACAATATATATATTTTCATACAACCTAAATGTTCGACGTTCCGCATATACATAATATATTTACAATTCGACAATTGGTTAGTTGGGTCGGGTTTTAGAGCTCGATCGTGTCACACGTGATTATTTTTGGAAAAATATCTAATCGAATAATAGTTTGTTGCGCGCCGTTACCTACTCGAATGAGCTGTTCAAGACTGACACGAAACGGTCTCTTCGATGGGTGTTGACGGCTGACTTCGTTGGCCAACCATCGATCGGGTCTGACCCGCTGACCAAAGTAACCCATTTGACCCAAAGTTTGACTGGTGTTGACTGTTGTTGACCAAGCTCTAATTTGTGTCCAAACCGCCCTCAACATTGCGAGATCTAACCCAAACATCACCCTCTTAACTTCTGAGCCAGTCACCACCGTCAACCATCATCGTTCGGCGGCCGGAAACTATTTCCGCCATCTACAACCACAACTACCACCGCTGAGGCACCAACAAACACACCTAAACCGAACCCAAAGATTCACACCACTAAATCAAAACCCAACTTAATTGATAACTGAGAAATAACACCAAAACTTATGGATCTTACCTTAACAATCACCACTGAACATCCATCCTCTTCTCCTTCTAGTCGTCGAGCACCACCACCACGGTGCCGTCGTCGCCTGTGGTGGTTCCCTCGCCGCCTCAGCCTTGATTCGACGTCGTCTCACCACGCTACCTTACAACCGCACTAATCCTATTCCAACTGAACTGCCACCACTCGATCCGCCAATTGTTGCAGCCGGTGCTGTTACAACACTCCCCGACGTTTTCGCCACGTGTTTCTCGTTTTACATGGTCGGGGTGTGACACCATGACCACTCCAGCATCCCAGACAGCAAGTTCCAAATAAATGTTCCTATTGACCTGCAAGCATGCAGAAAAGTGTATCAGATAACGCTGGTTAGTTCACAGTTTTGTTTACCGAGAATTGTGTTACATGTTTTGCTGCCAAAAGTTTAGTTCAGTTCAAAAGCATTTTCCAAAAACAATGTTGATAATAACTCGATACCGTACAAGATGGCTCCAGATTATTTGCCCGTCCCCAATGCCCCTATCATAGCATTGGTCATGATTTAAGGTAATTAGTTCACACTCGTCCTCCCCGGTACGGTGTGAGGGTGCCAAACCTAATAGCGCTATCAACTAATAACCCCGTTGCCTCCCCGGCAACCTTTTCAGTAGAAGATGGGACTTAAGGTGATAGGAGTGAGTGTATTATCCAACATTCCGGTCTAACATTCCAATCAAACCCATTACCCATTATTCTTCCCCGGAATATTTACTAGATGTCCCTCCTCGGGGCGCATTTTTGAAAAAGAGCAGTGAACTCACCTTAGGGTGCACATTATATCCAAAGTATAGTGTCAACGACACGAACTGTCATAGCAAGCAAATAATCACCAAGACATCCCTAATAATATTTGCACATCATAAGTAAACAATACTAGGGTAAATTTGTTTCACGTGTGATCGAGCTCTATCGATACACTAAGCCTATGACCCAATGGTGTACTCGTTACCACGAGTAAGTTAAGGTACCCTTAAAGGTGTATACATAAATATACATATATTACATGAAGATATGTATATAATTTACAGGGTATAGATACGTATATATATTTATACCAAAATATATCTTTATAACTTTTAGTGTGAATACACGTAGTCGAGTGATATACCAAGGGATATACTCGTATCTTATTTTATAATTGTCAAAATAAACATATACACATATTTATTTTTAGTTGGCCATTCAATACTACAATGTTTCGAATGCTTATGTTCATTTGATATAAACATTTATTAGATTTCGTATCCTATTTGAATCCCGTCGTGCTTTGTTTGTTTCTAAAACACATAAGTTGTACTATAAATTCTTATGACAATTGGGCAGAGTTTCCAATGTTTTTGTAACGTCCCGACACTACAAGTTGTCGACAAATCCCAATTTTCAAGTGTCCAAAATCCATGTATCAATTGTCCGAAAGTTAAATAAAATATCACGGTTCAAGTTTATTTATCAATAATATACATTCTACAATATATATATTTTCATACAACCCAAATGTTCGACGTTCCGCATATACATAATATATTTACAATTCGACAATTGGTTAGTTGGGTCGGGTTTTAGAGCTCGATCGTGTCACACGTGATTATTTTTGGAAAAATATCTAATCGAATAATAGTTTGTTGCGCGCCGTTACCTACTCGAATGAGCTATTCAAGACTGACACGAAACGGTCTCTTCGATGGGTGTTGACGGCTGACTTCGTTGGCCAACCATCGATCGGGCCTGACCCGCTGACCAAAGTAACCCATTTGACCCAAAGTTTGACTGGTGTTGACTGTTGTTGACCAAGCTCTAATTTGTGTCCAAACCGCCCTCAACATTGCGAGATCAAACCCAAACATCACCCTCTTAACTTCTGAGCCAGTCACCACCGTCAACCATCATCGTTCGGCGGCCGGAAACTATTTCCGCCATCTACAGCCACAACTACCACCGCTGAGGCACCAACAAACACACCTAAACCGAACCAAAAGATTCACACCACTAAATCAAAACCCAACTTAATTGATAACTGAGAAATAACACCAAAACGTATGGATCTTACCTTAACAATCACCACTGAACATCCCTCCTCTTCTCCTTCTAGTCGTCGAGCACCACCACCACGGTGCCGTCGTCGCCTGTGGTGGTTCCCTCGCCGCCTCACCCTTGATTCGACATCGTCTCACCACGCTACCTCTACAACCGCACTAATCCTATTCCAACTGAACCGCCACCACTAGATCCGCCAATTGTTGCAGCCGGTGCTGCTGATGTTGTTCCATGTCGAGCGCTGGTGGGCAGCCGTGAGGTCACCGCTGCGTCGCCATGGGGGGGGGGTGACCAGCCTTCTCTTTCCTTTCACACTCTCTATCTCTCTCGAATATCTCTCTCTACTGTCACACCCCGACCACGTAAAACAACAAACCGTGGCAGAAACGTCGGGGAGTGTTGTAAAAGAATTATTGTTTCAAACCATGGATACAAAGAGTTTCGTTTTATTACATATTAAACATTGTCTTAAAGTTAGACAAGCAAGTCAAACATATTCTATCATCGTTATTAAATCACTAAGGCCTCGTTCGGTCCTAAGTGAGCATGCATCCTATTCGCAATCAACATTAAGCAACATTACCTGAAACATATGTAAAAACAAAGTCAACAAAGAAATGCTGGCGCGTACATAGTTTTTGTGTGAGTGTCAGATTCATGGCTCGTTGAAATATCTCGTACAACTTTGTTAATTGATATTTGAAACCTTGTTTTGTAAAGTGTTTGTATTGTAAAATGAATAACCAAGTCAAAACAGATTTGGTTATAATTTATAAACCTCGATGCCATGAATCTTAACCCAAAACATTTGTTTAAGTAACCAAGTCGTAAATCGTTCTCGTAATAAAACTCGTATGGTTTATATAGTTTCGTAAACATCGTTGTGTGACATTGTTTAACTCGTTCTCGTTATAGATCATCGTTCATTTGTTTAAATCGTTCCTAATCGTTTAATCGTTCAAAATCGTTCTCGTACAAATCGTTCTCGTTTTAATTGTGAAAACTACTTTTGGTCGTCTCGCTAATAACATTTAAACCTTTGTGACTCGTTCATCGTTCAACTCGTTCTCGTATTAACAAACCACCAAAGGGTAAGTTAACAATCATCAGATTCAGTCGTTACCCACCTAACCCACACATAACCATGGGTGCGGTCTAATAACGGGATTTGTCAGATCCTATGGTACCATAATCTAATACTGGTCGGCTTTATTCTGTTCGAACGCAACCAAGTCCTAGATTCGACGCATAAGCTATGACTTTACCTGATGCGCTTAGTCGAAAGGAATGTGTAATTGTTGCGTTCTTATGCAACGAGGTAAAGTCATAGCTTATGCGTCTAGACAGCTGAAAATTCACGAGAAGAACTATACGACTCATGATCTTGAGTTAGGAGCTGTGGTTTTTGCACTTAAAATCTTGAGTTAAGTGCAAAAACCACAGCTCCTAACTCAAGATCATGAGTCGTATAGTTCTTCTCGTGAATTTTCAGCTGTCTAGATGCATAAGCTATGACTTTACCTCGTTGCATAAGAACACAACCAAGTCCTAGATTCGACGCGTCATAATAGACAACAAAATCATCGTTTCCCTCAGGTAGAGATAGAACATGAGCATCACAGAGCTTCCGTTTCAGCGTTTGGAACGCTTCTTCTTGCTTAGGTCCCCACTCAAAAGGCTTATTTTTCTGAGTCAAAGCAGTGAGTGGAACCGCGATCTTCGGGAATTAGAAATAAACCGTCGATAATAACCAGCAAGACCAAGAAAAGAACGAACTTCTGTAGGTGTCGTTGGTGTATTCCAATCCTTAATTGCAACAATCTTGGATGGATCTACATGAATACCCTACTCATTGACAATATGACCCAAGAACTGAACTTCTTTAAGCCAGAATTCAAACTTGGAGAATTTAGCAAAAAATTGTTCCTTCTTTAGGAGTTCCAATGTCAAACGAAGGTGTTGCTCGTGCTCTGCTTGAGACTTTGAATAAATGAGAATGTCGTCGATAAACACAATGATGAACTTATCTAAATAAGGTTTACAAACCCTATTCATTAAGTCCATGAAGATAGCTGGGGCATTCGTCAAACCAAAAGGCATGACAATGAACTCGTAATGCCCATATCTTATTCGGAAAGCAGTTTTGGGAATATCTTCTTCGAAAATACGAAGTTGATGATACCCAGAACGCAGGTCGATCTTGAAAAAGCATGAAGCACCTTGCAGCTGGTCGAAGAGATCATCAATTCGAGGTAGGGGATATCGATTCTTGATGGTAAGCTTATTAAGCTCACGATAATCGATACACATTCGAAAAGATCCATCTTTCTTTTTCACAAAGAGGACAGGAGCTCCCCAAGGCGAAAAGCTTGGACGGATGAATCCTTTATCAGACAATTCTTGAAGCTGTTTCGATAACTCTTGCATCTCCAAAGGTGCAAGACGATAAGGTGCTTTCGCAATCGGGTTGGCATTGGGTACAAGGTCAATATGAAACTCGACTTGACGAACTGGAGGCAAACCAGGCAGTGTATCAGGAAACACCTCTGGATAATCTCAAACAATCGGAATATCCTGAACACTCTTGCTATTGCCTTTCTCCTCGGTGACATGTGCCAGGAAAGCAACATATCCTTTTCGTAAATATCTTTGGGCCTTTGTACATGACATAAGCTTCAATCCGCTAGATGGTTTTTCGCCACGAACTTCCAGAACATCGCTAGATGGAAGAGGAATACGAACAATCTTATCGAAACAAACCACCTCAGCATGATGTTTGGTTAACCAATCCATCCCCACGATAATATCGAAACTCCCAAGTTGCATCGGTGTAAGGTCAATGGGAAAAAGATGGTTATCAAGGTTTAACTGACAATCATGAATAACAGAATCGAGAACAAGAGGTTTACCAGTAGCAACTTCGACAGATAAGGGTTTCCTCATTTTAGTTCTAGGTATCGCAAGCAAAGGTTCAAAAGATAATGAAACAAAACTTCTATCGGCACCAGAATAAAAAAGAATAGATGCAGGTCGATTGTTAACAAGAAACGTACCATTGACAAAGAGGTTGTCAGCTCGAACCTCGTTTGCATTCAGATTGAATGCTCGTCCATGAGCGGGATTCGCATTCGCGTTGACATTCACGTTCGGATTCGCATTTGCATTCGCCAACCTCGGACAGTTGTTGCGGAAGTGACCAAACTCTCCACAATTGAAACATGAACCCGGTGGGAGTCTAGCAGCATTCCCCTGAACTGGAGCTTGATTCTGAACAATCTGATTCTGACCCAAACGACAGATGTTGGCCAGATGCCCAAGCTTACCACATGTTGTGCATTGCTTACAAGCTTGTTGTGCAACATGATGACCTTTGCAGCGAGCACAATGAGGTGCGGTACCAGCATATGCTTTCTTCGCAGGCGGTTGAGCTGGTGGGTTCTGAGGGTTCTGAGCAGTTTGTGCAGTTACTGCAAAATTCTGAGCACCCTTTCACTTTCTTGACTTCTTCGATGACTCATCTTCTTTACCCTTACCCTTCTTCTTGTCCTTCCCAGAATCAGTCGCCTTCTTTTTATCACCCTTGCGGGTGAGTTTACCCTTCCTGACTTGAGACTCAGTCAGGGTAGCAGATAACTCGATTACTTGGCGAAGGGTAATAGGATTAACACCGGTCACAATATCCAGTATGGAATCGGGTAGACCATCGATATACCTCTCTATCGCTTTCTCCAACGGGGTAACCATAGTAGGACACAAAAGACTGAGCTCCTCAAATCGATCCGGATACGCACGGTGTTCTCCCCCGTCTTGTTTCAGATCGTCAAACTCTCATTCCAAAGCTCGAATTTCGTGACGGGGACAGAACTCTCTCATCATGAGAGCTCGAAGCTCTTCCCATGTTTGTGCCAATGCCACTTCGGCACCCCTGTCGTGCATCACTCCGTTCCACCACGTAAGAGCACGCTTCTCAAACACACTTGATGCAAATTCAACCTTACGCCCATTCAGACATTGCATATGTCTGAATGTGTTCTCGATACTCTCGAACCATTGAAGGAGTGCAGTCACTCCTTGTGACCTAGAAAACTTTAGCGGCTTAGCAGAGTTAAAACTCTTGAAATTACATTGTGCATTGTTATTATTATTGTTGAATATCTTTCTCTTCTGTCACACCCCGACCACGTAAAACAACAAACCGTGACGAAAATGTCGGGGAGTGTTGTAACAGAATTATTGTTTCAAACCATGGATACAAAGAGTTTCGTTTTATTACATATTAAACATTGTCTTAAAGTAAGACAAGCAAGTCAAACATAGTCTATCATCGTTATTAAATCACTAAGGCCTCGTCCGGTCCTAAGTGAGCATGCATCCTATTCGCAATCAACATTAAGCAACATTACCTGAAACATATGTAAAAACAAAGTCAACAAAGAAATGCTGGCGCGTACATAGTTTTTGTGTGAGTGTCAGATTCATGGCTCGTTGAAATATCTCGTACAACTTTGTTAATTGATATTTGAAACCTTGTTTTGTAAAGTGTTTGTATTGTAAAATGAATAACCAAGTCAAAACAGATTTGGTTATAATTTATAAACCTCGATGCCATGAATCTTAACCCAAAACATTTGTTTAAGTAACCAAGTCGTAAATCGTTCTCGTAATAAAACTCGTATGGTTTATATAGTTTCGTAAACATCGTTGTGTGACATTGTTTAACTCGTTCTCGTTATAGATCATCGTTCATTTGTTTAAATCATTCCTAATCGTTTAATCGTTCAAAATCGTTCTCGTACAAATCGTTCTCGTTTTAATTGTGAAAACTACTTTTGGTCGTCTCGCTAATAACATTCAAACCTTTGTGACTCGTTCTCGTATTAACAAACACCAAAGGGTAAGTTAACAATCATCAGATTCAGTCGTTACCCACCTAACCCACACATAACCATGGGTGCGGTCTAATAACAGGATTTGTCAGATCCTATGGTACCATAACCTAATACTGGTCGGCTTGATCAATGCTAATGAATGTCATTCGTTATGTAACTACCACCAACAAGTTCGTTCACATTATCGAAATCGTTATTAGTTTTGTATAAACCATCTTAATCATTTTTGAAACCATCGTTAGAATATCGAAATAGTTTGATACATATGAATCACCCCAAAACAATCGAAAACGGTAAAAGAGGGGATCTATGTACTTACCTTTGGGTGCGTTTTTAAATGTTAACACGATCCTTCGTCCTAAATTAAATAAGAATGATTTAATAATAAAAAACTCACAAAAATACCGAAGTTTCTCCAATACTTAGAATTTTCCCATAACTTTGAGATTTCTCGAAAAGTTATTATTTTTGATTATCTTGGTGTATTTGTATATATGTACTCAATCGTAACACACATAATCTGGTCGACACTAGCACATCTTCATACACATATTGTAAAGCACATAGCACATTGTAGCACATTAAATTTACTTATGAACAACCCATTCTAGTTATGCCGAAAAACACTTATTTTAGTGATTCGGTAACATTTTTGGGCGTCCGAAGTTACGTATGACTAACCAAACACCTAATAAACTTAATATAAGTTAAAATACTTATTTTTATAGCAAAAATATCAGTTTGGTTACTGATCTAAAACAGTTTTGTAAAAATCCTCCGAAAAGGCGATTTTTGACCGTTTTACCGCATAGTTTTGCATCAAACATTACCCGAACCATCCCAAATCGAAACGACTTGAAATTTTAACACAACCCATGTTATTTACTGAATAAAATAATGGTTATACTCATGATAGTGCAGGTCTTAAACAAGGCATATAAATCATGCAAATTTCACATAATTTACCACTTTTTAAGCTATATGTACAACATGCAAAGCTATCAAACCTATGTCAAAGTTTCATGCCACTATAATACATCAAATAATATTATTTTTAGTGTTTATAACCAGATCTAAAACAGTTTTTGCCATTTAACCATTTTTCATCATCTCTTGAGCTTTAAATCAATATATTTTCACATGTACAAGTACCTAAAGCATACCATCATAGCAACATCATTTTTTTATGAGTTTAAAAGCATCAAATATGAGATTTATTCAGATTTATTTGCTGAAGTAATTTACATTTAACATATCATACATAAATCACCAAATACTTGCATTTTTACCACCATTCAAGAACATGTAACAACATAAACAAGTACTTAACAAGATAACAAACTTCAAAACTCATATATACACATACATATGTACGGTTATACATACATAATGTAACAACACCATTTTTAATTGTAACATGACCCATTTCATTTAGATTTCAAGTTTAGTGAAAATCCCAAGATTCAAGAGAAACTTCAAATCATCAAGAACAACTATGAATCAAAGGTATGATTTAAAAATAAATGTTATACCTTCAAGATTCAAGTAGGTTGTAGGATGAGATTTTGATGATTGGAAGCTTGTAATCACTTGACAACACCTTGGGAACCCCTTTGTATCCTCACACCACTTGAAACAAGCATGAAATGAGGATGAATCTTGATGAACTAAGACTTGAAGGTATGATTATGGTGATGAAGATGGTGGACGGTTTTAGAGAGAGGAGAGAAGGAGGAGATTGTGATCTTGGATTGATTGTGTACAAGATATGAAGTGATTTAAAGAGATATGGAAAATTACAAGTGTCCTCATGCACCAACAAGTGTCATGGAGGAGTGAGAAGTGGCAAGAAGAAAAATACACTTGTCTTCATACATATATACACGCATATACATATATGTGTACAAGTTTTTATATAAATGTGTTATATGTAGGCTAAAACGGGTGTTTAACTGGATACCGGGTATTTTATCTAGCGTTTAAATCCCGATTTATGGCGTTCTAAATTATTTTTATTATTCTATAAAAATAAACTCGCCAAAATATTACTGAAATAAATTTCAGTTGCCGAGACTGGCTGTGTTGTCCGCGTTTCGCAGTATAAGTACTGTGTCGCGCTGTAACACGCGGTACGCGCTTAAACTTGAAAAATAATGTTTTTACGCGTTTTAATTTATTTTTCAACACGGACCTGATTAAAAATAAAATTTTAATCATAACATAATATTTTTGGGATTTAAATATTATCCGGGCGGTCACGTTCGTTTCGCAGTTTTGTCGTAAATAGTTCTTTATTTCAAATAAACATGTCTTTGCCATACTGAATCCTTCGAAACTTATTTCTAAGTTATGTAAAGGATTTTTAGGGTATGTTTAGCTTACGTCATAGTTCCGGATAGTACGTCGCGTTAAACTGATTGCGTTTAAGCACCAGTTTGCGTATAACTTCCCAGAAAGTGATTTAAAGCTCGAAATCGGAATCGAATCAAATTGTAAAATTATTAAACACAATTACACATATAATAACACTAAAGCACATTTTTTTATATTATAAGATGATTACAGAACACAGTTGTCACATCTACGGCCCTCACTCTCTCTAGATTTGAATATGTGTGATTAAGAGGGGTGTGGGGGCTAGGGTTTTCAAAAGAATGAGTGGGAAGAAGATAGG
>JARYGA010006589.1:0-48510 GCA_030545235.1 Helianthus tuberosus | reverse complement strand
ACAAAAGACAGTTGAAGTCTACAACTCCCTGTCAAAAGAAGGTAATGAACTTGATTCAGACCTTAATGCCTCGATTCTCTGAAATCATGGCTTATAAAATTTAGAACTGTCCTTGTGACTAGGCCTTATGCGCCACTTTAATATCCTTAATGTTTTATAACTAGGATAAATTATAATGGAAAATACTAATTAAATATAACTAACAAGTTAACCAATATGGTTTATATTACCATGGTTGATAAATCGTCAAAGATGATGATTCCATAATAATCTCTGAATAAATCATTGTTAATATTTATGTAGCAATCAAGCTACATGGCTGGATTAGATGAAGTTAACAGTCACTTGAAGGAGAGCAATGATACTACCAGAATTAATGTAACTGGAGCAGAACTACAGGCAATAATAGATTATGCTGTTACTCGAGCACTTGATCGGCAGTATGATGAGTCAAATGATACCCACTCTAAGACTCTATCTGCGGCTCGTTGTAAGCCCCCTCTTAAAACACATGAGTCAAGGGAGGACGATGTTCATGACTTGTCAAATCAAAGGAGTATTCCATCTAGACAAGTTGTGTTTCATCAAGAGGCACCAGTTAAGACCTGTTCATATAAATATTTTGTCTCCTGCAAGCCCAGAGACTTTACAGGAGAAGAAGGAGCCATCGATTGCATGACATGGCTCGATGAGATGGACGCTGTTGTTGACATCAGCGGTTGTGCGGAGCAAGATGTTGTGAAATTTGTTTCACAATCATTTAAAGGAGAAGCGTTGGCATGGTGGAGATCATTGCTCCAAGCCACAGGGAAAGTTCTACTCTACAACTTATCTTGGGGTCAATTTGTTGCATTAGTCAAGGAAAACTATTGCCCTCAACATGAAGTAGAAAAGATAGAATCGGACTTCTTGACTTTGGTCATGGAAAATTTGAATTGTCAGGCATATGTGACAAGTTTCAACACTATGTCCCGCCTGGTTCCTTATCTAGTCACCCCTGAACCTAAACGCATAGCGCGTTTCATTGGAGGCCTAGCACCAGAGATAAAAGGGAATGTTAAAGCATTTAGGCCAACCACATATAGATCCGCGGTGGACTTATCCTTATCTCTCACCTTAGACGCAATCAGAATTAAGTCTGTTAAGGCTTCTGGCGAGAGAAGAAGAGAAAGAGAGGAGGAAAACTCTCATCAAACTAACAAGGAGAAGAAGGGCGTGGGAAGGATTCCGAGTTTAGGAAGAACTCGAGTCAGTCTGATAACAGACCCAAATGCAATAACTGCAAAAAGCAGCATTTTGGAAAATGTACAATAGACCCACGCGCTAAATTGTGTGGAATTTGCAAGACCAAGGGTCACAAAACCTTAGATTGCAAGGGGTTAAAGAAAGCCACATGCTACAATTGTAACGAGGGAGGGCACATCAAAACCAACTGCCCAAAGCTTATAAAGAAGCCTGGAGAGGCCAGGAAAACAAACGCATGAGTCTTCCGGATGAACACCAGGAAGGATAACTATATAGCAGGTACTTTTCCTTATCAAGCAGTTTATGCAGAAATTTATTTGATGCTGACACATGTGATTCAATAATGAACGATCACTGTTGAGAACTGTTGTCTCCGTCTTAGTAGGACTTCGGTCATTTTATACGAAGTAGAAATTGGCCGACGATACTTTAGAAAATGCTCCAATAAACTTTAGATGGATATTTTATATCTAAATAGGAATCACTCTTTTCTGATATTCCTATAGCAAGCTTTCAAGCTACCTAAATTCTTTAATATAATAAAGAGAGATGTGACGTTTTGATCCTCTGTCAGAAAAGTGATGGACTAGGTCCAAATCTTTAATGCCACTGATGGTATTTTGCGACCTAGGCTAAGTAATATTAATATATTTTAAATAACGTTCATTAAGAATGTTAGTGCTATAATAGCCTGTATAGGTTATTGACACCATGGTTAGTATATATTAAGGCCATCAGAATAAAAATAGTAGTTGTTGGATTTCAACTAAGAAATTGTTTTATTGGTATTAGGAACCAATATCGAGTATGGCAAACTCGGATAAGACAACAGTCAATCGCGCCATTGATGACGCGACGCGGACTAACGATGCTGAAATTGTAAACCTTAGAATTTCCAAAGATGTTCTTCAAACTATGATAGACGCAGCCGTTGGAAAAGCTGTGAAGAGAGCTGTGAAAAAGTTAAAGGAGACCCATGCTGCCCAGTCCAAATTTTATCTAGGACCACATTTCCTTACTCTTAAGAAGGATCTCGTTCATGCCTCTGATGCAAAGGATGAACTAAAAAGAAAAAGGGAGGTAGATAACTCCCAGAGTTCTAAGAAAAAGAACAAACAAAAGTCCGACCAGAAACCAGTATGTGAGACCTGCATGAAGCGCCATTATGGGAAATGCAGGTTCGAACCAAAATCCAAATCGCAGCCCAGGGCTTGTGGGATCTGCAAGTCTAAGGGACATAAAACGTTGGACTGTAAGGACATGAAGAATGCAGTCTGTTTCGGCTGTAATGAGAAAGGCCACATCAAGACTACGTGCCCTAAATATGCCAAAGGAAATGTGGCGGAGGAAGTAAAGCCTAAAAATTGAAAGCGCCTAAAATGCCTAAGCTAGCCCATAAATAATGACATCAGGTACATTCCTTGGCATTTTATCAGTAATTTAAATGCTAAGAGTTTTATCTTGGATCGGATACCAGTAAATCCTTCATAAACTATAAGAATAACAAGTTTTTAAAACCCTTCATAAGGACTATATATATATTAAGTGTAAGGTAAAACTTACAAGTAGAAAAATTTACCAGAACTATTTTCTGTTCCTGTAAAAAAAAAATCGATAAGTCGCAAAAATGGTGGAACCGGCCGTCCCCGGAATCGAACCTGGGTCTAGGCCGCACCCTTTCGCGCGCCTAGCCAACCGAGCTAGGTGCCTAGTTTGTGAAACTTCCATTATTGATTAAATATAAGCACTTGTACAATAAACTTCTTATCATTTATCAATGATAATTTCTGCTAAGTGTCCTGTTTTTAATACAGGCAATAATAATCTTCATGAACCATAAACTTAGCAAAAAAAAATTTGTCATCCACAAGGTATAACTACCAAGGAAACCATAGTAACCGATTCTTATAAATCGGCAAGGAATCCTTCCGAAAATCTAAGAGCACTCTTTCTTTGCATAGAGTACGACAACATATGTTATTTTAATTATTTTTCTCATTGTTTTCTATCGCCTGCGAATGCCAAACTATGTTTGATAAAAGTGTCATATGAGGATTGGCGTATCCTAGTGTGTCCCATAGATTATTTCCATGTCTGATCAGCATGGAGGTTTAATACATGGAACCCTAAGATATCCCAATGATCATATTGTACTAAAGTCGACTAGTAGTATTCAAAGAAGATATCCAAAAATGGAATTTTTTTTCCAAGTAAATGTTCCCGATTAAGGAATTCGAGGACTTATAACATAAAGGTGTCACTCATTTGACACGAACAATGATGGATGAACTGGAGCCTGAGATATGGAAAATCTCTGTAGCCTCCTTGTATCTTAATTATCTTCTCAAAAGATGTCCCTGCTTACCTCCTGGAAGGCAGGTAGAATTAAGATTTGTCGCCCGCCGTGGGCTGGAGTATTGTGAAAACTCCATATTAATTATGGAATAAACGAAACCTTGAGTAAGTAGGTTTTAAGACATAGGCTCATATAGCCAGACTCAATATTCTGAGGGTGTTATATTATTAAATAAGAAAGACGGTTCATATTGCTTATGCATGCATGCCGCAACCCTAAATAGGCAACGATTAAGAATTTGCCATCAGCTACCCAGGATCGTCGAATTGTTCGACTAACGACAAGGATTGGCTATTCCTTAATATTAGTTAAGTAATGGTTGGAATAACCACCTTAAGATAAGCTTTTCTTTAATAATTGATATGTAAGTATTAAGGCTACTCCTTTGGAGACCTTGTATAGATGAAATGTTAAACATCTGTTATTAGGACAATAGATTGGTAAGTCCAATATTCAGGATCTGAAAGTTGCATTGGAAACAACAAATAAGATCATACAAATTCCTAATCATCTGTAAGTTGCCATTATTAGGCAGAGAATACTTCCTTTATTTCGGTAAATCTCGGGCTGAGATTTCTTTTAAGGGGGTGAGGATGTAACACCTCGAAAATTCACGTCCTATAATGTATTGACACGTGTCATCAGCTTGAACGTGAGAAAGTATACTTTAGAAGGACTAAAGTTGACAAACATAGAAAGTATGTGAAAATAAGGGTTCAAAATGTCAACAATGGATAAACATACTTCATAATAACCCTACATGATGTTTATAACATCAAACGAATAAATCATGGATCATACGAAGCTAAAAGTGAGAGATTACAAACTACAGGGGTTAAATGTGTCAACATGTTTAAAGATATACCTCTGAGTGACCTTTTGACAAACCCGAAGCTTTGTAAATGTTAATTATACTCACTTGAATGCACGATTAAAATTTCACTATGTTTCGTTATCGTATGAGAAAGTTATGACCAAATTCGTAGGCGAGGGGTTAAAGTGCAAACATTGAAAGTTAAGACTTTTCGGGTTAACCGGAAGTGTTCAGGGACTTGGCAAAGTGGGTATAAGTCCTAAAGCCCTTGTGGGTAAATATAAGGGGGTCAAAATGCAAGAAATAACCCTAGTTGCCCCTTCGTGAAACCAAAGGTCAAGCTGCAAAACATTTAAAAAATGAAAATCTGATTTTTGGGGCCAAGCGGCCCGCGTGGGTTTAAGCTTATCTTGAGGCGGCCCGCGTGGGACGCCCAGAACCAGAAAAACCAGGCAGCAGCCTGTTATGCGTGAATTTGACCCATCTAGCCGGTTTTTCTCACATGTGGACGACCCCTAGGCACCCCTAAGCACTAGACAACAAGTGTTGATCAATTGTGGTGGGTGCTAGACCTTGTTGTCAAGGATTTGTGGTGAGAATTTTACTATAAAAGGCCATGTAGTGCACACAAGTTCCTCACACCAATTTCCTTGCAATCTGATCATTCCTGGAGCTCTCAAGCAGGTCCAACTGATCATAAGTCGTGCATAGGACTCTTGTAAGTGTTCTAATCCTTCTTTAGTTGAGTTTAGCTTGTTTAATTAGCTAAAAGTCAAACCGTCGTAATTACGGTTTGACTTCGAGATTAGTCAATAATGGCTCATTCATATCTCGAATTAAAAGTAGTTATAAGTTGGTATTTATGTGGGTAATAAAACCCCAAAAGGGTTTCCCCTGATCACCACTCTAACTAGTTCAATTGTCGGGTCAAACATGTACTTAAAAAGTCAACAGGATTCTTAAAATGTCATTTATGCATAATTAGCTATCTAGAACATATATAACCTGTTTGATCATTGTTATAACTTAGTAATTAGTGTAAGAACATGTCTAAACATGTTCAACCCGACAATTTCCTGTTTAGACCCGGATCGGAACCGAAAGTCACATAGTTTGACTTTCACTTTGACTTTCAGTTCTGACCCGTTTAGGCACATTTTATAAATCCCTCAGAGCTTTAATTGGATTAGGTTACATGTTAGAACAACCCTCTGTGATTATACACCTTGGTTCATTAGTTATCCAATTAATATGCATGTTTCCGTTAATTGCTCATATGTTGACCATTATGCCCTTATTACCTTAGAACATGATTTATGAAAATGTAAAAGTGTAGAAACCTTAGTTACTGATATATAAACTTGTATGCAAAGTTTGACATCAGTTTGACTTATAGATTAAGAGTTATGCTCAATATCGCAAAATTAAACCTTTATGTTAATAAAACGGCGTAATTAGCGTATAGCCTAGTTAAGCCTACTTTTTGGTATCAAACTTAATACCCACTGATATAATATATTATTTTGGGATTTTTTTAGATTTTTAATTAATTTTAGGCTGAGCATAACTAGTAGTCGTAGGCTTAATCCGGTAATTGTCGGTTTTGCCCTTACGGGCCATAAAATGAGTTTTACTTATCTAAATGACTCCAAACCTTTTGCTACTAATCACATATGATAAATAAATTATTTTAAGCCTTCTGGAAATATAAAAATATCAGATTTAAGTATCAAACCCGGAAATGGCCTTTAATCGCCTTATTTGGCGTTTTTAACGCATAGTACGTTTTTAAAATCATAATGAACATACCCGGGTTGATACCTATTGATATACGAGGCAAATTATGATATTTTAACAGTAAGCAAAGGTTGATAAACTCAGACTTCAGTTTTGAGCTTTTTGGCTTATGTGAAATTACCAAAATGCCCCTTCGGTGCATAGTTTGGTTATAAATGATATATTTCACATATATACTTCACCCTACTGTTATAACTCATCAAATTGAGTATGTTTGCTGTTTACATCAGACCTGTAACTCAGTTAAACATTTAAACTCTTTTACAACCTTTAAAATGACCAAACTTCCCCTACGGGGCATAGTTTGTGTTTAAATTAGTTCGGGGCATAATGAAAGACATCCTACTGATGTCACAACATATTTGAAGCATATTAACTTAGGAAACCTGTATATGGCTCTTTCGGATACCCATTACGCTTATTACGCATTCGGTTCGGTTTATGTAACAAGTTTACATAAAATAGCCGAAACGGGTCAAACCTTATCGTTTTTATCTCAAAATCCAGAATGTGTTTAGTTTACCCATATTATACAAGTCTCCAAACTTGTCGGGTCTAAATCACTTCCTATCCCGGTTTTCGCTTAATCCTGCGTTTTGAACCGTAAACCTTTCCTTAAAACTAACCGGTCTAAGTTAGGACTTAAATAAGACCCGTTAGGAATATAATAGGTTAATAAAACCTTCGTTCCAGATTAAGAGCCCCAGTAGAAGTACTTGTGCTTGCTGATTAAGATATACGGCTGAGTATAAATTGCATTGCTAACTCAGGTAAATACTTTTAACTTATTTTCCCTTATACGGGCTTGGGATACGGTATTATAAAAATACCGCTTGGTTGGGTGTAGAAACCTTTTAATCGGAGATGATTAAATTGCATAATCTCGTTTTAATCTGTATTGATTGATAACAAATAACATTGGGGGTTAATGACCGTGTCCTGGATATCCTTGGCTCATTTTAAAAAGTGAATGGCCACGACGTAAGCACAAGGTGTAGGCAAAACACCTCCTGTTGCATATGTATAACGTATACTCACTCGTAAGGGTATCTTCTTGTGAGATTATATTTGTGGTGTGTCGATTAATCTTGTTCGGCTTGTATTGTATAATCACCGGCCCTAAATGTTGGACAACCATGTAAATCGGATACAAGATTTTTATTAATAAAATTGTCCCAAGTATAAAAGATTAATTTTGCCTCTGTGCATTTTAATCAATGTGTCAAGATATTTTGTGCCGTTTGCACTCGAATCACTTTTCAAACTCTTTTTCCAAAATGAGTCAGTTAATTGTATTTACCAGTGTAAACTGACGTATTTTCCAAAAGGTTAAGTGAAAGGTACGATGCGTAATTGGCTGGGAGCTCAGGGCGTCACTAGGGAATCTTGCAAGTTCTAGATGCCTAAAGTCTGTTGAACAGTTTTCTTTTATTGATCCGCCTGTGGATCCTTTACCTTCCGTTGTAATACTTTGACATTACTTATATTCGGAATGTAATATATTTATCTTTTGCTTCCGCTGTGCATTATTATATTGTGTTGTTTGACCATGATGTTGCCAACCACGTCACGATACTCCCCCACCGGGCCCACCGGTGACACGTGGAAAATCGGGGTGTGACAGATAACCATCCCACCTTAAGATAAGCTTTTCTATAATAATTGATATGTAAGTATTAAGGCTGCTCCTTTGGAGACCTTGTATAGATGGAATGTTAAACATCTATTGTTAGATAGAGAATTGTAGAGTCCAATTATCAGGATTCGAAAGTTGCCTAGGAAACAACAAATAAGATCATACAAATCCATAATTGATTGTAAGTTGCCAGTATACGGCAGGAAATCAAGGATTTATGAAAGTAGCAACCCTCCTAAATTCTGGTTAAAGAATAAGGTCCAACAAAAGATATCACCCTGGAAAGGTGTGCAAATTTGTTAATTATTAGACTAGTTAAGCTCTGAATATATAAAATCATTCAAAGGAATTGAATGTATCAAGATCAGATAGCTTAAAGCTAAAACCTTTTTAAGGAGTTGGATGGAGCTCGCAATACATTTCACACTAATGATTTAAGGATGTGTTTCGCCAATAAGTCAAGAAGCACTATCACATAATGATATGCAGATTTATAATATAATGAGCAACCTATGTCGATTAAGGATCGACAGGTGAAGAAGCTCCAAAAGGATACATGTGCCTATTATAGAGGTTAATTGTGGGAGCTTGGAAAGACTCCAGATATGTTATAGGAGTTAGGTCCATTATGCGACAAAAAGTACTTCCAGCGTTTTAACAAATCTCGAGGTTGAGATTTCTTTTAAGGGGGTGAGGATGTAACACCTCGAAAATTCATGTCCTATAATGTATTGACACTTGTCATAAGCTTGAACGTGTGAAAGAATACTCTAGAGGGACTAAAGTTGACAAATAAAGAAACTTTGTGAATATAAGGGTTCAAAATGTCAACAATGGATAAATATGCCTTACAATAACCCTACAAGATGTTTATACATTCACACGAATGAATCATGGATCATACGAAGCTAAAAATAAAAGAAAGTGAGAGATTACAAACTACAGGGGTTAAATGTGTCAACATGTTTAAAGTATACCTCTGAGTGACCTTTTAGCAAACCCGAAGCTTTGTAACGATTAAATATGCTCACTAGAATACATGATAAAAATATCATCAAGTTTCGTTATCGTATGAGAAAGTTATGATCAAATTCATATACGATGGGTTAAAAGCGTCAACGTAGGAAATTATGGCTTTTCGGGTGATTACAAAGTTAACCAAGGACTTAACAAAGTTTGTATAAGTCTTGGAACCCTCAAAAGTAAATTTAGAAGGCTTATAATGCAAGAAATAATGTGAAAACGACGTTTGGAAGGTCCAGGGGCCAAACTGTAAACATTTGAAAGTTGTGTTGTGCTGGCATGTTCCTTGCGCACCTCAACACTGTGGACGTTGCGGTGCGCAAGCAGGTCCCAGATGCAAAATTCTTGGCAGCTGCCTGTTATTTCCGGTTACACCGACTTATAAGCGGGTTTTTCAATTCAAGGGGCTCTTGCAACTGGTTTTGGCATTATAGGGACACTTGGGATGATCTTGCAACACTTGTAGACCTCCATGGCATGATCCTAAGCAATCAAAACTCATATATAAGGAGCATCAAGGTTGCAACATTTTTGTTCTTCACTTCAAGCTGATCTCTGGAGATCTCTGGACAGCAACCAACTCCTCTTAGGATCCATAAGCATAATTAGGACCTTTGTAAGTGTCCTTAACCCTTTTAATTCAGTTTTGCTTAGTTAATTAGCGTAAAGTCAAACCGTCGTAATTAAGATTTGACTTCGTCATTAATCTTAATCCCTTCAGTCAAAATTCAAATTGAAAGTACCTATGAGTAGGTAATTATGTGGGTAATAAACCCTTAAAAGGGTATTCTCTGATACCCACTCTATCTAGGTCAATTGTCGAGTCAAACTTGATATTAAAAAGTCAACAGGAAGCTTAATTTTAAATTAATGCATAATTAACAATGTAAAGACTATGCAACCTGTTTTATCATTAATATAACTTGGTAATTAATATAAGAACACGTCTAAACATGTTCAACTCGACAATTTTTAGCTTAGGCTTGGTTCGGAACCGAAAGTCGCATAGTTTGACTTATGCTTTGACTTCCAGTTCTGACCCGTTTAAGCATAGTTTAGAAATGCCTTAGAGCTTTATTAGGACCAAGTTACCTATAAGTATAACCCTCTGTGATTATACAACTTGGTTCATTAGTTATCCGATTCATATGCATGATTCCGTTAAATGCTTAAATGTTGACTATTATGCCCTTTTGACCTTAAAACGTGATTTTTGAAAAAGTAAAAGAGTAGAAACCTTAGTTACTGATTTATAAACTTGCACCTAAAATTTGACATCAGTTTGAGGTCTAGAATAAGAGTTATGCTCGTTAGCGTAATTTGAAAGCTTTTAGTAATTAAATGGCGTAATTAGCATATAGCCTATCTAAACCCACTTTTGATACCAAAACTTTTTACCTACTGATGTAAAATAATATTTAGGGATTTTTGGAGATTTTTATTTATTTTTAGGCTGATCAAAACTTAGAGTTCTAAGTATGATTTGGTTAATGCCAATTTTGCCCTTTTAAGCCATAAAATGAGTTTTACAAATCCTTTTGATCCCAAACCTTTTTCTACTGATTTTATTTGATAAATAAAGTATTTTGAGCCTTCTGGAATTATAAAAATATCAGCTTTCCTTTGAAAACCCGGAAATGGCTCCAAATCGCCTTTTAGGCATTTTTAACGCATGGTATGTATTAAAATTATTTCATACACATAAGGTTTGATGCCTACTCATATTTTAAGTAAATTATTATATTTTTACAGTAAGCTAAAGTTTTAAACTCAGGTTTCCATTTTTGATTTTTTTAAGTTTTTGTTAAATTACCAAAATACCCTTAAGAGGCATAGTTTGGTTATAAAGGATAGATTTCACATATATATGATACCCTACTGATATAACCTAGTAAATTGAGTAATTTTACTGATTACATCAGACCCGAAACTCAGGTTCATATTTAAACTCTTTTATAACCTTTTTAATGACCAAAATACCCCTACGGGGCGTAATGTGAGTCTAAATCCGTTTTGGGCATAATATAAGATATCTTTCTGATGTCACAACATAATTAAAGTATAATAACTTAGGAAACTCGCATATGACTCTTTTGGTTACTCGTTACGCACTTGTCGTGTTCGGATCGGCTTATGTGACTAGTTTGCATATATTAGCCGAAACGGGTCAAACCATATCATTTTTGTCTCAAAATCCAGAATGTGTTTAGATTACCCATATTATACAAGTCTTCAAACTTGTCGGGTCAAAACCACATTCTAATCCGGTCTTCGCCTTATCATGCGTTTGAACCGTATCTTTCTGTAAGACTAATCGGTCTAAGCTTAGGCTTAATTAAAGACCCGTTAGCATTCTAATTGGTTATTTATACCATCATTCCAGACTAGAGCCTTCCGGTAAATGGTACCTACGCTTACTTAAGTGAATACGGCTGAGTTATTAAATTCTTGCTATTTAAGTCAGGAGCTAGCTCAGGTAAATACTCTTAACTTATTTTCCCTATACGGGCTTGGGATACGGTATTATAATAATACCGCTTGGTCGGGTATTGAATGTTTAATCTTATTATGATTAAATTATTGAGGTAACCTGGTTTAATCTGTATTGTTTGAAATAAAGACCTTTAGGGGTTAATGACCATGTCCCGGATATCCTTGACATCATTGTATTATAAAACGGCCACGCCTTATGCACGGGGTGTAGGCATACACCTGACAGTTGTTTAAGGAAAAAACGGTATCTCACTCTCTTGTGGGCCTATACTTGTGGCGTGTCTGTTAATCTGACTCGGTTTCTACATCGGGCCCTGAACATACAACGAACATGTAAATCTGTTTACAAGATTATAAATATAATTGTCCCAAGTTATAAAGAGTTTGTGCCACGTGCATTCAAATCAATTTTATTAAACCTTTTCAAAATGAGTCGGTTGAGTGTATTTACCAGTGAAAATTGACGTATTTTCCAAAAGGGTTAAGTGACAGGTACTGAACGTAATTGGCTGGAAGCTCAGGGCGTTTATAAGGAATCTTGCAAGTTCTAGGCGCCTAAAGTCTGTTGAACGATGTTTATGTTTTAAGATCCGCCTGTGGATCCTTTACTTTCCGTTGTAATACTGGATATTACTTTATATTCGGATTGTAATATAATTATCTTTTGCTTCCGCTGTGCATTCATATATATTGTGTTGTTTGACTATGATGATATCAACTACGTCACGATACTCCCCTACCGGGCCCACCGGTGAAACGTGGAAATATCGGGGTGTGACAGGTTGGTATCAAAGCCAACACTGAGTGAATTAAACACTAGTCTTTTGTGTTTAATCTCAGTTACACAATTGCACATTCTTGAGTCTAGACAAGAACATAGGACTAATCCTAATTCGTTTTATTTGTTTCTTTTGTTATTTTCTGATTAGCCCTTGCACGAGCGAGTCATTTCAGTTAGAAGTCCCGTTTTGGGTAACCATGTATTTGTTTAAATTTTAATAGGAACGGTTAGATTTAAAATAACATTCCTTTTTATAAGATCTACCATTATAATAAAATGGCAAAATTTAAAAAGGACCAGACCTAGCCATATGTCACATTAAGACAGGGCCAAGATGGTAGTTCCTCAATTAGATTCAGATCCTTGTTAACATTTCAATTTAGGATTGTTCTGCGAAATTATTAAAAGAATCTTAAAGGTAAAACCTAGCCTAATTGTCATTGCAGACATGGCCAAGACGGTAAAACCTATTCGAAAGATTCAAACCCTTATTAACATCTGATATGTTATCATTAATGACAAAGATGTGATTCGATAAAATCACATAAGTCATTTTTAAATTGGGATGTTCAAAATTCCCTTATTTATATAACCATCCCTTATGGATGAAGCGCCCACGGGCTATAATTAACGTCCTCTGGATTAAAGACAGTGGTAGCCTACAACTCCCTGTCAAGAAAAGGTAATGAACCTTGATTCAAACCTTAATACCTTGATTCCATAAAATCTGGGCTTATAAAGTAAACTCGTCTACGTGACTAGGCTTTTGTGCTATTATTTACTTGTAAATTAGGATTTATGATAAAGATCCTGAATAATTATGTATTTAACAAATTGACCAAAATGATTATTAAAAACCATGGTTAATAAATCGTCAAAAACGATAGTACTGTATAGGCTTCTAAATAAACCTTGTCCTTATTGATTTTATGTAGCAATTAAAGCTACATGGATATGTCAGAAGAAGGTAACAGTCATCCCCTGGAAAACCACGATGATGATAGGGTTAATATAACCAGAGGAGAGCTCCGTACACTGATTGATACAGCTGTATCTAAAGCTGTAGAGGAGCAATTCAAGGAGTATAGTGGGACGCATAGTAGAACTTCTTCAGTACCCCACTCTAAGTCTATTCCTAAGACCCATTCAGTGGCTCATGACAAGCCACCCTCTAAGAAAGATGAACTAAAGAAAGATGATGATCGACATTCATCTAACCTAAACAGTGTTCCATCTAAAAGGATAGTGTTTGATGATAAGACACGCACCAAGTCCTACACCTACAAGTACTTTGTTTCCTGCAAACCCCGGGATTTTACTGGGGAGAAAGGAGCAATAGATTGTATGACCTGGTTGGATGAGATGGACACGGTAGTTGACATCAGCGGTTGTGCTGAAAGGGATGTAGTGAAATATGTATCCCAATCGTTCAAGGGAGAGGCACTAGCATGGTGGAAGGCTCTCATTCAAGCTGCTGGGAAGATCCCACTTTACAACATGTCATGGGAACAGTTTGTTGCTCTCATTATGGAGAACTACTGCCCTCAACACGAGGTTGAGAGGATTGAGTCAGATTTCTTATCATTGGTTATGACAAACTTAGATTGTCAAGCTTACCTCACCAGTTTCAATACCCTGTCCAGACTGGTTCCTTACTTGGTAACACCAGAACCCAAGAGAATTGCTCGCTTCATTGGGGGTTTAGCCCCAGAAATCAAAGCCAGTGTTAAGGCTTCAAGACCTACTACATTCAGGTCAGCGGCCGATCTGTCGCTATCCCTTACACTCGATGTAGTCAGAAACAAGGCTGCCAAAGCCTCTGAAGAAGGAAAGCGTAAAAGGGAGGATGAGGATTCTCATCGCTCCGATAGGAAGAGGAACTCTGAGGATAAGAAGAGTTCCGGGTTTAAGAGAGACAGCCAACAGTCGGGTGAGAAGACCAGGTGCGAAACCTGTAGGAAATACCACCTCGGGAAATGCAGATTTGAATCTCAGCCTCTACCGTGTGGAATTTGCAAGTCTAAGGAACATTAAACCCTGGATTGCAAGAAGTTGAAAGACGCAACCTGTTATGGTAGCAACGAGAAGGGGCATATCAAGACCAACTGCCCTAGGAATCAGAAGAAGCCCGAAGAAGCCAAGAAAACAAACGCATGATGAACGCCCAAGAGATGGTGCAGAATGATAACCTTATAGCAGATACCTTTCCTTGTCAAGCAGTTTATACAGAAATTTATTTGTTACTGGCACATAAAATTCTATAAAGAACGATAAATGTTGTGAATTGTTGTCTCCGCTGATTAGGACTCCGGTCATTTAACACGAGATAGAAATTGGCCGATGACACTATAGAAAAGGCTCTAACAAATCTTAGATTGATATTTTATATCTATTGAGAATCACTCTTTTCTGATATCCTTATGGCAAGCTTTCAAGCTATCCAAATTCATCACTATAATAAAGACAGATGTGACATTTTGATCCCCTGTCAAAAAGGTGATGGATTAGGACCAAACTTTAAATGCCATTAAAGGTCTTTTGTGACCTAGGCTAAGAAAAATTTATATATATTAAATAACGTTCATTGAGAATGTTAATTCTATATTGGCCGGTATGGTTTAATGAAATCATGGTTAGTATATAAGACCATGAGGATGATGAATAGCAGTTGTCGGATCGCAACCAAGAGATTGATTCATTTAGTAATAGGAACCAAATCTTAAGTATGACAAACTCGGATAAGACATCAGTCAATCACGCCATTGATGAGGCGGCGCATGCTAATGATACTATAATTGTAAACCTGAAAAAGTCCAAGGATGTTCTTCAAACTATGATAAGACGCAGCTGTGGGAAAAGCTGTGAAGAAGATCGCGAAAAAAAAATTCAAAGAGCCGAATGCTACTTGCTCCAAATCCTTCGTAAACTATAAGTATAGCAAACTTTTAAAATCTTTCTTAAGAACCATAGTTATTAAGTGAAGGCAGGAATCATAAGTACTATTTCTTATGTTCTTGTCAAGAACCTTCAGTCGTAGAATTTTAGAAGTATCCTCTTTCTAGGTGTAATGCGTCAACACTTAGAATTGATATCTCTTTGATCTCTAATGATTGCGGATACCAGGCGGTATGATAAAAGCGTCATATGAGGATTGGTGTATCTTAATATGTCCCATAGATTGCTTCCATCCCTGATCAGTATGGAGGTTTAATGCATGGGACCACAAGGATATCTCAATGGTCATATGGTGCTAAGGTCAACTATTGGTATTCAAAGAAGATATCCAAAATGGAATGGTCCAAGTAAATGTTCCCGATTAAGGAATTCATGGACTCGTAACATAAATGTGTCACTAATCTGATACAGAATGTGATTGATGAACTGAAGCCTGAGATTTGTAAATCTCTGTAACTTCCTTGTACCTTAATTATCTTCTCCTAAGATTACCCTGTTTACCCCTGAGAGGCAAGTAGAGTTAAGATTAACATCCCGCTTTGGGTTGGAGTGTTGTAGAACTCCATGATTGATTATGGAATAATCGAAACCCTGATTAAGTAAACTTTAAGATAAGAGATTCATATAGTCTAACTCGATATTCCGAGAGTTAAATAAGAAAGACGGTTCATTCTGCTTATGCATTGATTACCGCAACCCTAATTAGGTAACAATTAAGAATTGCCATCAGCTGCCCAGGATCGTCGATTTGTTCAACTAACGGCAAGGATTAGCTATTCCTTAAGATTAGTTTTAAGCAATGATTGGGATAACCATCCCACCTTAAGATAAGCTTTTCTATAATAATTGATATGTAAGTATTAAGGCTGCTCCTTTGGAGACCTTGTATAGATGGAATGTTAAACATCTATTGTTAGATAGAGAATTGGTGAGTCCAATTATCAGGATTTGAAAGTTGCCTAGGAAACAACAAATAAGATCATACAAATCCATAATCGATTGTAAGTTGCCAGTATACGGCAGGAAATCAAGGATTTATGAAAGTAGCAACCCTCCTAAGTTCTGGTTAAAGAATAAGGTCCAACAAAAGATATCACCCTGGAAGGGTGTGCCAATTTGTTAATTATTAGACTAGTTAAGCTCTGAATATATAAAATCATTCAAAGGAATCGAATGTATCAAGATCAGATAGCTTAAAGCTAAAACCTTTTTAAGGAGTTGGATGGAGCTCGCAATACATTTCACACTAATGATTTAAGGATGTGTTTCGCCAATAAGTCAAGAAGCACTATCACATAATGATATGCAGATTTATAATATAATGAGCAACCTATGTCGATTAAGGATCGACAGGTGAAGAAGCTCCAAAAGGATACATGTGCCTATTATAGAGGTCAACTGTGGGAGCTTGGAAAGACTCCAGATATGTTATAGGAGTTAGGTCCATTATGCGACAAAAAGTACTTCCAGCATTTTAACAAATCTCGAGGTCGAGATTTCTTTTAAGGGGGTGAGGATGTAACACCTCGAAAATTCATGTCCTATAATGTATTGACACGTGTCATAAGCTTGAACGTGTGAAAGAATACTCTAGAGGGACTAAAGTTGACAAATAAAGAAACTACGTGAATATAAGGGTTCAAAATGTCAACAATGGATAAATATGCCTTACAATAACCCTACAAGATGTTTATACATTCACACGAATGAATCATGGATCATACGAAGCTAAATATAAAAGAAAGTGAGAGATTACAAACTACAGGGGTTAAATGTGTCAACATGCTTAAAGTATACCTCTGAGTGACCTTTTAGCAAACCCGAAGCTTTGTAACGATTAAATATGCTCACTAGAATACATGATAAAAATATCATCAAGTTTCATTATCGTGTGAGAAAGTTATGAACAAATTCATATACGAGGGGTTAAAAGCGTCAACGTAGGAAATTCTGGCTTTTCGGGTGATTACAAAGTTAACCAATGACTTAACAAAGTTTGTATAAGTCTTGGAACCCTCAAAAGTAAATTTAGAAGGCTTATAATGCAAGAAATAATGTGAAAACGACGTTTGGAAGGTCCAGGGGCCAAACTGTAAACATTTGAAAGTTGTGTTGTGCTGGCATGTTCTTTGCGCACCTCAACACTGTGGACGTTGCGGTGCGCAAGCAGGTCCCAGATGCAAAATTCTTGACAGCTGCCTATTATTTCCGGTTACACCGACTTATAAGCTAGTTTTTCGATTCAAGGGGCTCTTGCAACTGGTTTTGGCATTATAGGGACACTTGGGATGATCTTGCAACACTTGTAGACCTCCATGGCATGATCCTAAGCAATCAAAACTCATATATAACGAGCATCAAGGTTGCAACATTTTTATTCTTCACTTCAAGCTGATCTCTGGAGATCTCTGGACAGCAACCAACTTCTCTTAGGATCCATAAGCATAATTAGGACCTTTGTAAGTGTCCTTAACCCTTTTAATTCAGTTTTGCTTAGTTAATTAGCGTAAAGTCAAACCGTCGTAATTAAGATTTGACTTCGTCATTAATCTTAATCCCTTCAGTCAAAATTCAAATTGAAAGTACCTATGAGTAGGTAATTATGTGGGTAATAAACCCTTAAAAGGGTATTCTCTGATACCCACTCTATCTAGGTCAATTGTCGAGTCAAATTTGATATTAAAAAGTCAACAAGAAGCTTAATTTTAAATTAATACATAATTAGCAATGTAAAGACTATGCAACTTGTTTTATCATTAATATAACTTGGTAATTAATATAAGAACACGTATAAACATGTTCAACTCGACAATTTTTAGCTTAGGCTCGGTTCGGAACCGAAAGTCGCATAGTTTGACTTATGCTTTGACTTCCAGTTCTGACCCGTTTAAGCATAGTTTAGAAATTCCTTAGAGCTTTATTAGGACCAAGTTACCTATAAGTATAACCCTCTGTGATTATACAACTTGGTTCATTAGTTATCCGATTCATATACATGATTCCGTTAAATGCTTAAATGTTGACTATTATGCCCTTTTGACCTTAAAACGTGATTTTTGAAAAAGTAAAAGAGTAGAAACCTTAGTTACTGATTTATAAACTTTCACCTAAAATTTGACATCAGTTTGAGGTCTAGATTAAGAGTTATGCTCGTTAGCGTAATTTGAAAGCTTTTAGTAATTAAATGGCGTAATTAGCATATAGCCTATCTAAACCCACTTTTGATACCAAAAATTTTTACCTACTGATGTAAAATAATATTTAGGGATTTTTGGAGATTTTTATTTATTTTTAGGCTGATCATAACTTAGAGTTCTAAGTATGATTTGGTTAATGCCAGTTTTGCCCTTTTAAGCCATAAAATGAGTTTTACAAATCCTTTTGATCCCAAACCTTTTTCTACTGATTTTATTTGATAAATAAAGTATTTTGAGCCTTCTGGAATTATAAAAATATTAGCTTTCCTTTGAAAACCCGGAAATGGCTCCAAATCGCCTTTTTAGGCATTTTTAACGCATGGTATGTATTAAAATTATTTCATACACATAAGGTTTGATGCCTACTGATATTTTAAGTAAATTATTATATTTTTACAGTAAGCTAAAGTTTTAAACTCAGGTTTCCATTTTTGATTTTTTTTAAGTTTATGTGAAATTACCAAAATACCCTTAAGAGGCATAGTTTGGTTATAAAGGATAGATTTCACATATATATATGATACCCTACTGATATAACCTAGTAAATTGAGTAATTTTACTGATTACATCAGGCCCAAAACTCAGCTTCATATTTAAACTCCTTTGTAACCTTTTTAATGACCAAAATACCCCTACGGGGCGTAATGTGGGTCTAAATCCGTTTTGGGCATAATATAAGATATCTTTCTGATGTCACAACATAATTAAAGTATAATAACTTAGGAAACTCGCATATGACTCTTTTGGTTACTCGTTACACACTTGTCGCGTTTGGATCGGCTTATGTGACTAGTTTGCATATATTAGCCGAAACGGGTCAAACCATATCATTTTTGTCTCAAAATCCAGAATGTGTTTAGATTACCCATATTATACAAGTCTTCAAACTTGTCGGGTCAAAACCACATTCTAATCCGGTCTTCGCCTTATCATGCGTTTGAACCGTATCTTTCTGTAAGACTAACCGGTCTAAGCTTAGGCTTAATTAAAGACCCGTTAGCATTCTAATTGGTTATTTATACCATCATTCCAGACTAGAGCCTTCCGGTAAATGGTACCTACGCTTACTTAAGTGAATACGGCTGAGTTATTAAATTCTTGCTATTTAAGTCAGGAGCTAGCTCAGGTAAATTATTTTCCCTATACGGGCTTGGGATACGGTATTATAATAATACCGCTTGGTCGGGTATTGAATGTTTAATCTTATTGTGATTAAATTATTGAGGTAACCCGGTTTAATCTGTATTGTTTGAAATAAAGACCTTTAGGGGTTAATGACCATGTCCCAGATATCCTTGACATCATTGTATTATAAAATGGCCACGCCTTATGCACGGGGTGTAGGCATACACCTGACAGTTGTTTAAGGAAAAAACGATATCTCACTCTCTTGTGGGCCTATACTTGTGGCGTGTCTGTTAATCTGACTCGGTTTCTACATCGGGCCCTGAACGTACAACGAACATGTATATCTGTATACAAGATTATAAATATAATTGTCCCAAGTTATAAAGAGTTTGTGCCACGTGCATTCAAATCAATTTTATTAAACCTTTTCAAAATGAGTCGGTTGAGTGTATTTACCAATGAAAACTGACGTATTTTCCAAAAGGGTTAAGTGACAGGTACTGAACGTAATTGGCTGGAAGCTCAGGGCGTTTATAAGGAATCTTGCAAGTTCTAGGCGCCTAAAGTCTGTTGAACGATGTTTATGTTTTAAGATCCGCCTGTGGATCCTTTACTTTCCGTTGTAATACTGGATATTACTTTATATTCGGATTGTAATATAATTATCTTTTGCTTCCGCTGTGCATTCATATATATTGTGTTGTTTGACTATGATGATATCAACTACGTCACGATACTCCCCTACCGGGCCCACCGGTGAAACGTGGAAATATCGGGGTGTGACAGTTTCCCACAAAACCCATGAATCACCTTCAATGTGTTCATGAGATTTTCAGGAATTAGCCATGATTTCACATGTTATTGTCTAGGTTTTTACTCCTAGACACTATATCATCCATATTCTATTCAAATAGCAAACATGCAACATCACTTTTCGAATTTCCCAAACTCATGAGAATTTCAAACAGAGAATTAACATCAAATTTTACATACCTTACAACCCCCTTGCGATGAGGATCAGTAATCTATGCTCGATTTTCAATTTTAACTTGATTTGAGCCTTCAATTTGTGAGATTAGTGAGCTCTTAGGGTTTTGACATGCTTCGTCGCCCCCCCTGCTTTTGGTCGATCCCCCTACTGATTTTTTTTTTAGTTTGTGTTTTAATGAAAATGTTTTTATTAAAACTATTTTCAGGTTTAACACTTTTGGTCCCTCTAGTTTCTTTTAAATTTTATTTCCATGTCTTTAACTACTCATAAGTGATAAACTAACTAGGTTAGTGTCATTACTAATTAGATTATTTTACTAATTTATTTGCAACTTAATTACAAATTTAAGAATTTGTATTTTTGGGATGTTACAAGTCCACCCCCCTTAAAAGGGTTTCGTCCCCGAAACCAAAGTACGTACCAAATAACGTAGGGTAGAGACGTTGCATCTCCTCTTCGGACTCCCACGTAGTGTCCGAACCCTTCCTATGCTCCCACCTGATCTTGACTTGATCGATTTGTTTGTTTCGCAAGTACTTGACCTTTCTATCCAAAATCTCTAATGGACTTACCGCATAATTCAAGCTGTTATCCACTTCAATATCGTTGTAATGGACATAAGTTGTTTCTTCTGCTAAACATTTCCGCAGTTGTGACACGTGAAACGTGCCATGTATTCCACTCAACTCTTCTGGTAGTTCGAGGCGATAAGCCACCTTGCCAACTCGTTCGATGATTTTAAATGGCCCGATAAACCTCGGGCTTAGCTTCCCCCTTTTTCTGATTCTGATAATGCCCTTCCATGGGGAAACTTTTAGCATAACCATATTGCCTATCTGAAATTCAATCGGTCTTCGTCTTTTGTCGGCATAAGACTTCTGTCTATCTTGGGTTGCTTTCAAATGGGCTCGCACCACTTCAATTTTCTCATTAGTGGCTTGAATTATGTCTGTATGTGCCAATTCACGTGGTCCTACTTCACCCCAACACACCGGGGTTCTGCATTTCCTACCATATAGCATCTCGTAAGGTGCCATGCCGATACTCGAATGGTAACTATTGTTATATGAAAATTCGGCCAAAGGTAGATAAGCATCCCAACTTCCACCGAAGTCAATGATACAAGCTCGTAACATATCTTCTAGCGTCTGTATTGTTCTTTCACTCTGCCCATCCGTCTGGGGATGGTAGGCGGTGCTAATAAAAAGTTTCGTTCCCATGTGTTCTTGAAAACCTCGCCAGAAGTTCAAAGTAAACCGGGTATCCCTGTCCGACACAATGGATACCGGTACTCCATGACGTGCCACTATTTCATTTGTGTATACTTCAGACATCTTTTTCGACGTACATGTCTCGCGTATAAGAATAAAATGAGCACTCTTCGTCAATCTATCCACAATCACCCATATAGCATCGAATCCCCGAATCGTTTTAGGTAGTTTGGTCAGTAGGTCCATAGTGATATGTTCCCACTTCCAAACTGGGATCTCCAAAGGTCGCAATTTCCCATAAGGTTTCTGGTGTTCCGCCTTCACTTGTAAGCAAGTCAAGCACTTTTCCACATATTTCACCACATCTCTCTTCATCCCGGGCCACCAATAATTTTGTTTCAGATCGTTGTACATCTTTGTCGCACCTGGATGAATGGAATATCGGGATTTATGGGCTTCATCAAGTAGTAGCGCCTTCACCCCACAAGTGTTTGGAACCCATATTCTTTCGGATCGAGTCTTCAACCCGTTCTTTCCATCTGACAAGTCTTTTAACTGGCCAATTATTCTTTCCTTCTTCCAGTTCTCCTCTTTTACTGCTTCTACTTGCGCCTCTCGGATACGTTCAAGTATACCCGAGGTTACCACAAGCTGCATCGACCTTACTCGTATTGGGACATAGTCCGCTTTTCTGCTCAAAGCATCCACCACCACATTCTCCTTTCTGGGGTGGTAGTGTATTTCGCAATCGAAATCTTTCACCGTTTCCAACCATCATCTCTGATGCATATTTAACTCCTTCTGATCGAAGAAGTATTTTAAGCTTTTGTGATAGGTGAATATGTTCAATTTGACTAGAAACAGTTAAAAACGTGAAAAATATGAAAAAGATGAAGAAATAGATGAAATCCGGATCTGAAATCGATGAAATCACGAGCGGAATTGTGTGTTGGATCAGTGCAATCGAGCTCCTGCTCTGATACCACTTGTAGGACCGGTTTTGACTCCGAAACGATTGCGAAACGATCGTATAACGTGCGGAATCCGTACACGAATGCGACCTAACACACGTGACGTAATATAAACGTGATTCTATTAGAAATCTGAAATCGTACAGCACCTTGAATCACTTTCTCTCTCTAGATTCTCTCTCTAGATCTAGAAAGCTCCAAATGACAAAATGTAGCAAAAGTCCCTAATCTATGACATAATCTCCTATTTATAGTCCAAGGCATTTAATGAGATTTCTCATTATTACAATTATGCCACCTTGCCTTTTTGTCTAGCTATCACTAATATAACGACTCGTTTTCTTCTGTTTCTCGCTACTGCTCGTATTGACGAAGGCGATAGACATAAATGTACTAACACCGGCGAAACCCCAGGTTTGGTCTAGTGAGGAAATGGCGAAAGCCCCTAAGGTTTCGTCGAGCAGACTAGTGGCGAAACCCTCTAAGGTTTCGTCGAGCTTACAAGGAGTGAAACCCAAGTGTCATTAAGTTAGGGTTCTTAACAGATCATAAGTTTATAACACTAAACACATTAACACATTGATCACATATTAGCATGTACAAGTGAGAATGAAACAAGTATTGCATAGAGAAAAGACCTTGAAAACTCGAGTTGTCACATCATCCCCAACTTGAAAGAAATTTCGTCCCGAAATTTAGTACGTGGTTACTGAGGAAGCTAGTTGTGTTGCGTGGTTTCCTGGTTTTCCTGGGGTGTCACATCATCCCCTCGTTGGTTTGGAATTTCATCCCGAAATTCTGTAGTAGCTTCAGCCTCAGTAGTGGTTGCACAGTTCTCGAACAACTGGGGATACTTGAGTTTCATTTGGTCTTCTCGTTCCCAGGTGTACTCTGGGCCACGACGGGAGTTCCAACGAACTCGAACAAGAGGTATTCTGGTGCGCTTGAGAACCTTAACATCTCGGTCTGTGATCTCTACGGGTTCCACGACAAATCGCAACTGATCTTCGATTGTGAGCTCCTTCAAAGGAACTATGAGGGTCTCATCTGACAGACACTTCTTCAGCTTTGACACGTGGAAAACATTGTGAACTCCACTGAGTTCTTCAGGTAGATTCAACTTGTAAGCGACTTTGCCAATTCGCTCAGTGATTTCAAAAGGTCCGACATAACGCGGATTGAGTTTGCCTTGTTTGCCAAAACGAACAACACCCTTCCAATGTGAGACTTTGAGTAGCACTCGATCCCCAACCTGGAACTCGAGTGGTTTCATGCGCTTATCAGCGTAACTTTTCTGACGGTCACGAGCTGCCGCCATTCGTTGTCGTATCTGAAAAATCTTCTCAGTTGTGTCTACCACAAGTTCTGGGCCAGTGATTTAGCTGTCGCCAACCTCTGCCCAACAAAGAGGTGATCGGCATTTACGCCCGTACAATGCCTCAAACGGAGCAGCTTGGATGCTGGTGTGATAATTGTTGTTGTACGAAAACACCACCAAAGGGAGGTGCTTTTCCCAACCATTTCCAAAATCAATTACACATGCTCGAAGCATGTCTTCAAGGGTTTGGATGGTGCGTTCAGACTGCCCATCCGTTTGCGGGTGATATGCTGTGCTCATGTCTAATCGAGAGCCAAAAGACCTGTGCATTGTCTGCCACAGTTTGGAAGTAAAACGCGCATCACGATCGGAAATAATAGAGGTTGGCACTCTGTGCCTTGAAACAACTTCCTTAAGATAAACGTCTGCTAGAGTGGAGAACTTATCCGTTTCCTTGATAGCCAAGAAGTGTGCAGACTTTGTGAGTCGATCCACGATCACCCAAATAGTGTCATTCCCACGTTGAGATCTAGGTAAGCCAGTAACGAAATCCATGGAAATTTGCTCCCATTTCCATGTCAGGATCTCTGGTTGTTGGAGTAGGTCTGATGATTTCTGATATTCAATCTTGACTCTCGCACAAGTCAAACATTTACGGACGTAAGTTGCTATGTTGGCTTTCATGCTAGGCCACCAGTATGTAGTCTTTAAGTCGTGGTACATCTTATCCGAACCAGGATGTACTGAGTAACGGACTTATGCGCTTCATCCATCACAAGCTCGTGTAAGTTTCCGTAAAGTGGGACCCAAATACGCCCTGTTACGTAATACGTACCGTCTTCCTTTTGTTCTAACCATTTCCTTGATCCTCGTAGGGACTCCGCCCTGATGTTCTCTGCTCTCAATACTTCAACCTGAGCATCTCGTATCTGAGTAGGGAGACTAGATTGGATGGTAAGTTGTAACGCTCACACGCATTTTGGGGTAGTATCCTTTCGACTGAGGGCATCGGGCACAACATTGGCTTTGCCCGGATGGTACTTGATCGCGCATTCGTAATCATTCAAGAGTTCGACCCAACGATGTTGTCTCATGTTTAACACCTTTTCCTTGAAGATATGCTCGAGACTCCTGTGATCGGCGTAAATGGTGCACTTGGTACCGTACAGGTAATGTCTCCATATCTTAAGTGCGAAAACAACTGTTCCCAGCTCCAGATCCTGAGTAATGTAATTCTTCTCATGAACCTTAAGTTGTCGCGATGCATAAGCAATGACCTTGTCACGTTGCATCAACACGCAACCAAGTCCCTGAAGAGACGCGTCGCAATAAACCACAAAATCGTCTGTGCCATCAGGCAATGAGAGGATAGGTGCACTACATAGTCTATCTTTCAAGTGCTGAAATGCAGATTCCTGTGCATCACCCCAATGATAGGTGACACCCTTTTGAGTTAGTGAAGTGAGAGGTTATGCAATCTTGGAGAAATCCTTTATGAACCTTCTGTAATAGCCCGCCAAACCCAAGAATTGCCGGATTTCTGTTGGCGTATGGGGTGCAGGCCAGTTCTTGATCGAGTCTACCTTGGTTGGATCAACATGAATCCCATCCTTGTTTACCACGTGGCCTAGAAAATGTACTTCGTGAAGCCAGAAGTCACATTTCAAAAATTTGGAATACAGCTTCTTTGTTCGAAGGAGTTCCAAAATAAGTCTAAGGTGATACTCGTGTTCCTCCTGACTCTTCGAATAGATCAGGATGTCGTCGATGAAAACTAAGACAAACTTATACAGGTAAGGCTTCCACACTCTATTCATAAGATCCATGAAGACCGCAGGTGCATTCGTCAATCCAAATGGCATAACTAGAAACTCGTAATGCCCATACCGAGTCCTGAATGTTGTCTTAGAGATATCCTCGTCTCGAACTCTTAGCTGATGGTAACCTGACCTCAGGTCAATCTTGGAGTAGAAACTCGACCCTTGCAACTGGTCGAATAAATCATCAATGCGTGGGAGTGGATAGCGATTCTTCACAGTCACCTTGTTAAGTTCGCGGTAGTCAATACACATTCTGAAGGTACCGTCTTTCTTTTTCACAAATAACACTGGAGCTCCCCAAGGCGAAGAGCTAGGACGTATAAAACCCTTTTCCAAGAGTTCTTGTAGTTGCGTGGACAGTTCTTCAAGTTCTGATGGAGCTGAACGATACGGTGCGTGAGCCATGGGCGCTGCTCCAGGGGCTAGCTCGATTTGAAATTCAACCTGACGGTGGGGTGGTAGACCTGGTAATTCCTCAGGAAACACCTCAGGAAAGTCACGTACGATCGGAATATCTTCTATCTTCTTCTCTTTCTTTGACGTGTCAGTGAAAAGGGCTAAAATAGCAGTGTGGCCCTTTCGCAAACACTTCTGAGCCTTAAGGAAAGTGATAATGCCCACAACAGCACCACTCTTGTCGCCATGAATCATGAGGGGTTCTTCACCACAACGAGGAATACGGACGATTTTCTCCTTGCAAATAATCTCCGCTTGCTGTTGAGATAGCCAATCCATCCCAATAACGACGTCGAAACTACCAAGAACGATGGGAATAAGATCGATAGAGAAAGTCTGACCAGCTAAGACGAGATCACAACCCTTAACTATGTGTGTGGCCTCGAGACTTTTACCGTTTGCTAGCTCTACCGTGTGTTTGGTGTTCAAAAGTGTTGGAGTGCGCTTAAGCATTTGACTAACTTTTAAAGACACATAACTAGTATCGGCACCCGAATCAAATAAAATAGTAACATAAAAGTCGTCCAGTAGGAACTTACCCATCACGACGTTGGGATCATTCCTCGCGTCACCCTGACCAGGCACGAAAGCACGTCCCCTGGCGCCATTGCCATCATTGTTACCCCCGTTATTATTCTCGTTCCCTTGATTATTGTTGTTGTTCTGATTCTGGTTCAACTGGGGGCAGTTCCTCTTGAAGTGACCTTCAGCACCACACTGATAGCATCCCCTGTTACCCTGCTGTTGTTGCGGCTGATTCTGTGGAGCTGGTGGCTGTTGTTGACGATTCTGATTTGTAGGTCGTGCGCCCCTGCAATCCTTTGCTTCATTACCAAACTTATTACACCTCAGACAACGACCCTTGTTGCACTGCCCACTATGATGCTTGTTGCAGCGGTTGCACTTGGGGTGGTTTCCCCTATATCCACCCTGCCCTTGACTACCAGAAGATTGCTGACCAGGACTCTGGTAGTCATCAGTCTTTCGCTGCTGAGATTGAGACTGAGCTGATGTTGAACCTTTGCTTGAGACTCCATTCCATTTGCGCTTGTTGTCGCTGGGGGCATCAGAACTAGTAGTAGCAGTGGTAGTACCAATACGCTTGGGCAGCCTGTTCTGCTCAACTGCCTGATCAGTAAGTCGATGAGCCAAAAGAATAACTTGCTGGATGGTGGCTTTAAGGTACAGCTCGATACGTTTAATAGGAGGATCCACCATAGTAGGACACAAGATAGCCAGCTCGTTCGATCTTTTCGTGTACGCTTTATTTTCTCACCCCGTCATCTTTAAGTTGAAGAACTCTACCTCCAGCTTGTGGATGTCATCACGATTACAGTACTCTTCCTTGATTAATTCCTTGAAATCGTTCCATGGGGTGGCATTAGCAGCAACCAACCCCAACATTTGGACCTGAGCGATCCACCACGTGAGCGCTACACCTTCAAGAGTACCAGTAGCATACTTCACCCTACGTGCCTCAGGGCATTCACACATCTCGAAAACAGACTCGAGCTTCTCAAACCAGTGAAGGAGGCCTTACAGCTCCCTCAGTGCCGTTGAAAGAAGTAGGTCGGCAGTCCATAAAAGTTTTGAAAGTACAAACAGGAGGCTGAGCATGTTGACCTGTCGTGTGAGTAAGAAGAGACAAGGTTAAGCACAAGTGTTGGTTTACGAGAGTAGGATCTAAAGATCCTAGAGTAAGTTGCTATGGCACGTTATACCTCCTGCCTGAGCGGCTGCGAGTGCTGCAATAATTTGTTCATTGATTAAAGTTGTCAGCTGCACTTGAGTTAGGTTGACACGTCCACTCATGATCTTCATATCAAAGGAAACATGAGTGAGAAAGGTGTCGTGAAAGTGCGATGACAGAAGAGTGTAAGCATATATGTGTTTCAAACAATAGTTGATACATTCATCTAAGCATATCATGAACAATGTACTACGTAACTAACAGGTAGGTAATATAAATATAAACCATATCACCTAGAATGTTGAGTCTTGCACGTGGAGCGAAGCGTCGTTGTGGATCGTTGAGCATTGTACAGGTTATAGTCTGGTTTTATCAAAAAGCTTTTCCCCTTTTTAGAACCAAGTTCACTATAACCAATGGCTCTGATACCAATCTGTCACACCCCCAAAATCCACATGCGGAGTATCACCGCTCGGAAGCGTGACTGACCAGGATCCAGCCACCAATCATATTGAACTATGCAATTAAATAAATAAAACCCAACCCAATATAATTGGTGTTTAAAAGAAACCAAACATGTTTAAGCAATCAACTGAAGCACAGTAATGTTTAAATAACCAAAACATAATTTAAAGTTCCAATGTCAAGTATGGGACATAACAGTCCATATCCCACAACGACCTCCTCCTCATGCAAGCTCCATATGCATCTAACGACCTGCAAGGCATGTAACAACGAGTCAACAACAAAGTTGAGCGAGTTCACAGTTGGTTGTTTAGTTGTACCAGTTTGTTTTGAAAACCACAAGTTGTTTCGTAAACCACGAGTTAACCAGTTCCTTTATTTCCCAAACCATATCCATCATCAGTGGGGGCTTCCCCATGTGAACCACTAGACCGTTACCATATCGACAACTGACGAACAATAGTTGTGCCCTACGTCAATGTCTATCATCATTGACAGTTTGCCATGATCCATTAGTACACGCCCGTCCAAACGGCACTGTGTGAGGTTTGTCGAACCTAATAGCGCTATTAACTAATGACCCGCTCGCCATCGGCCTCGGCGATTAAGTCGATATAAAATGAGGGACTTAATGTTAGAGTTTTGTCTAGTAAGTTTAAGGTTGTTGTCCTACCCAAGGAGGACGAACGTACATATTCTACCCAAAGAGAATACGCAGGATTAATATTGGCATCCTGCCCAAGGAGGATGGTCGTACATTTCCTACCCAAGGAGGATATGCAGGTTCCGTTTTAATTCTTTAACCCATTCCCAACCACCGGGAATCCCAGGCCTTAGAAAGTGTGTGAACTCACCTCGGTTTGCTCGGTAAGATTAACTACTCGATTCCAACAAATCAGTCAAAGCCTATGGTATGCATGTATACACAATTAGTTGACATCCACATAGTTCACGTATAAATCATGATCATAAAGTGCAGTTCAAGTAACAAACGCCACATAGCACTTAGCAGTTATTCATGTTCAGGCTATTCATAACAGTTAACATAATCTTTACTAACCTAGTTATCTACTAACAGAGTTAACTTAACTCACTGTGCCTGTTAACCCTCTTGACGAAACGCCTTGTTTCGTAGTGATCCCTACTGACGAAACTCCCCAAATTTCACCGTGACTCCCCTTGACGAAACCCTTAGGTTTCGTCATGATCCTTGGTGACGAAACCCCTATGTTTTGTCGATAAGCGAGTTTCGTCAAACATGCATAGGTTACGTCGTGTCAACAGTTAATCACACAGAAACCCTAATCATCACTATCAGACCTTTCACACTATCATCGAACATACAGTTATCATACAACACAGTAATCATTGATGCTACTACATCATACCAATCATGACACATAATATCTAGCACCAACCCTAATTCACAAAATAACCTTATACAATCTAGATTGCAACCTAAACGTATATCAATGATAAGATCCATTCAACACAAGTGCCATATCAACAGAAACATGTCTCTAATTGGTAAACATGACGAATGGAATCTCATGAGTTACCATCATGCAGTTCCTATACAATCGATTTGCACAAGAACAGTAGAAACCCTAATCACATGATTCTCAATCTAAACATTAATCATAGCCAACTCATTCAGTAACCAGACTTTCTTATTATGATAGCTATTTACACATATAGCAACAAGTAGATCGAATCGATATTAGTGACTAACCGGTTAAGATGAAACACAAGAATTTCTAGAAGGATGATGGTGAGGGATGATGGTTGCCGTCGCACAAGGGATAGGGATATAGAGGGGCTCTAGGGTTTGCAATTCTGCTAAAAGTGTGACGAATGAAGTCGTTTCACGTAATTTATACGCACATAAGTGTACTGGGCTTAATGGGCTTCGGCGAATCCCTGGGCCGGCGAAACCCCAGGTTTCGTCTAGTGAGGAAATGGCGAAACCCGCTAAGGTTTCGTCGAGCAGACTAGTGGCGAAACCCTCTAAGGTTTCGTCGAGCTTACAAGGAGTGAAACCCAAGTGTCATTAAGTTAGGGTTCTTAACAGATCATAAGTTTATAACACTAAACACATAAACAAATTAACACATTGATCACATATTAGCATGTACAAGTGAGAATGAAACAAGTATTGCATAGAGAAAAGACCTTGAAAACTCGAGTTGTCACATATTTATTTAGGGTAGAGATAGTGTACATTAATTCAGAAGTGTGAGAAGTGTATTATAACACTATATATAACGCTATATAACACCATATAAACGCCGTATATCGCTATGTAACACCATATAACACCATATAACACTATATAACAATATATAACACTATACATCTATCATAGACATGCTATCAGACAAAATATAGTTTTATATTTGTTATATAGTGTTATATAGTGTTATATGGTGTTACATAGTGTTATACGGTGTTTATATGGTGTTATATAGTGTTATATATAGTGTTATAATACACTTCTCACACTTCTGGATTAATGTACAGGATCCTCTTTTCTGGATTAATGTACAGCATCCTCTAGTTATATACTGTTATATAGTGTTACATAGTGTTTTATGGTGTTATATGGTGTTACATAGTGTTATACGGTGTTTATATGGTGTTATATAATGTTATTACACTTCTCACACTTCTGGATTAATGTACAGGATCCTCTACCTATTTATATATATTAGTATATTACATAGTATTAAAAAATGCATATAATCTATAACATTAATACCAATTATTATCGAATATTCAAATAAAGTGATATGATTCATTTCTTAAATTCAAATAAATATTCAACCAAAACCACAAAATGATATGAAAAACCCATAAGTACTAAAAATTTTCAGTCAAAAACATCAAATATTAAAAATACGGTGAAAAGTCCTAAATCCTACAATGATTTATTATATGTCGGTTCGGTTCGGTTATGGTGGGTATGGAAAAAATGATAACCATAACTGATCCGCTACTTTCGGTTTTCAAAAAAACCATTAACCGACCCACTGGTTTTTTGTTTGGTTCGGTTTTTTTGGTTCGGGTTTTTCAGTTAATTCGGTTACGGTTCGGTTAATTCGGTTTTTTGCACACCCCTACATACCGCATTCGAAGATCATTGCATCACAAAGCCACTGTGTTTCAATGCAGTGTACAGTGTTCTAATATCACCATATTCAAGCATTCTGAACCCTAGCTACAAACAAACTAACAAACTCTGGATATTGAAAACATTATCTAAAGAATTACTAACATTTATTAAACGGTTTTTCGGTTTTACACAAAAAGAAAAAAAATATACGGGTCGTATAGCATTATAAACACATTTGGTCGTATAACATTATATTGTTCGTATACACATGTATACGGGCCGTATAATGTTATACGTCCCGCATATATGTAAACCAAAATAAAAGATTACAGTCCATTTATATCTGTGCAAAATCATTATATATGGGCATATAACCTTATACGACCCGTATACACTAGGGGGTGTGAAAATAAAATTATAAGGGGGTGTGTATAGAAAATGCTTTTTTTTTATCTTATAAACGGTTGTCCTACAAGATATTTAAAGCTAGCTACGCTTATCTTTAGCTTTTATTTTCTAAATATAAAAAGACCTTTTATCAAATTTGTTTTTTTTCTAGATTTTCAACTTAAAACACCCAAAAATTTGTAGTTGTTGAAAGTGTATGTGGACAACCTACTTTTCGTTTATCCTTTATTGGTTGTCTGAAAATAATAACTCTGGAAAATATTCGGAGATAACAATATTTATACAAGATTAGGTGTCTTATTATATGATATTTGATAAACACGTTTTTACAACCAAGGCATAGCCTAACGACTATAAATTTGTCGCAAGATCTATATATCATGGACCACATGAAAGCCAAATAGTTACTAGAGTTAACTGCCATTTTCGTCCCTGTGGTTTTGTCACTTTGGCCATTTCAGTCCATTTTTCAAAAATGCACCATTTTCCTCCCCGACGTTCTGGAAAGGTGTCATTTCAGTCCAAAAATCATAACCCAGTTAAGTCAGTTCGTAAATAAGGACTGATTGTGTAAATTTGTAACATAAATGACTGATTGTGTAAATTTGTAACACCACCACCACTAGCCCTGCCACCACCACCGCCACCTCCGCCACCACCACCGCCGCCACCGCCGCCACCACCACCATCATCACCGTTTCTAAAATACCCTACACCGTGAGATCCCGATGATATAGACTCGATGATGAACGGAAGTGGTGGTGAAGGTGATCGGAGATGAGGAGGTTGCGGTGCTAACGGTTGGTAGTAGAAATTTGAACGGAGGTTGAAGGTGAACAGAGATCGGAATGTGTCGGAGAATAGAGATGATCGGCAACGGTGACGATGAATGAATGGTGGTGACCGGAGTTCGACGATGATGCTCGACGGAGATGAATAACAGGAACTGAGATGAATACGGTGACGGTGCTAATGAACGTGATGTCGGAGGAGGTCGCGGAGAAGATGACCGATACTACGGATGATGATTCTGGTTGAACGACGGTGTAGTGATGCGGTGTCGTAGTTGTGACGGGTGGAACACCGGAGACGAAGAAGATGATGAAGTGTGCGGTTTCGGTGTGCGAAATCGGAATCGGTGTCGATGTGGGTTGATGAAGTTGCAGGTAGGATGGTGAGATTCGAAGCACAAAGGAAAGTGATGTTGCAGGTTCTAATAGAGATGATATGGTGACTAGAAGATGTGGAGGAACGGTGACTGATGATGATACGTTGATGAAGAACACAGATGATATGTTATTGAATGATGATGATGAACTTCTGATCGCACAAGCCAGATGATATGTTATTGAATGATGATGATGATACGTTGGCAGTGGCTGTGGTTCGAAGAACTGTTGATGATGATCAACGTGATGATTGACGGTGGTGGAAGTGGCTGTGGTGGCGGTGTGGCTGTGGTGGCGGTGGTGGCAGTAGCTGTGGTGGCGGTGGTGGTGGTGGCAGTGGCTGTGGTGGCGGTGGTGGTGGTGGTGGTGGCAGTGGCTGTGGTGGCGGTGGTGGTGGTGGTTGCAGCGGAGTGGTGGTGGTGGCAGGGCTAGTGGTGGTGGTGTTACAAATTTACACAATCAGTCCTTATTTACTAACTGACTTAACTGGGTTATGGTTTTTGGACTGAAATGGCACCTTTCCAGAACGTCGGGGAGGAAAATGGCGCATTTTTTTAAAAATGGACTGAAATGGCCAAAGTGACCAAACCACAGGGACGAAAATAGCAGTTAACTCTAGTTACTATTTTCAATAGAGTAAAGTGACAAAATGGTTTCCGAGTTTAGGATACTTTTTACACCTTAGTTTAAAAATGAGACTTTTTATATGTGGGTCTCTATTTTTTAATTTTTGTTGTTATTTCCATTTAAATGGCAAACTCTGTTAAAATGTATCGTTAACTCCTATGGACGATTTTGGCAATTCTCAAACCTCAGGGAAGATTTTGGCATTTTCTCATTTATTTTTTGTTTTTTTAATTTTATAAATTTTGTTTATATCTTTAAATGAAAAAAGTGAAAATAATTATAAATAAAATATTACATACACACACATTTATATATTTACATCCTTATTTTTTTTAATTTTCGTTTTTACCTTTTAAAAAAAATAATAATAAATTAATAATATTTGGTAGAGTAAACTGCTATTTTGGTCCCTGAGGTTTGGCCAGTTTTGCCACTTTAGTCAAAATCTCAAACATTTTTGCATCTGGATCCTTGTGGTTTCAGTTTTATTGTCATTTTGGTCTAAATCTCAAATCAGGTCAGATTTCTAAAAAAAAAAACTGGTTTTTGTCCTTTTCCTTAGGGGCATTTTGGCCATTATGAGGGCACTTGAGTTATTTTATCCATTTATTTAGAAAAAAATATAAATACGCATATCTTTTCTCTCAGCCATCTCTCTTCCTCTCCAATCAACCTCCACCACCACCACTAAATCCAGCCACCACCTGAACTGAACAAACACCACCACCACACACGAGAACCACCCATCTGCTAACCTTATGCCCTGATTGAATCTATAGTGAACAACCATGGCCACCATACATCACCCACTTCACTCTCGAAACCCCAAACCACGAGAACCAACCACATAATTACACCCTCCCCAAAACTACCCTCACCGTTTGACAGACTCCATCTGTCGGCTAACTATCGCCGTAATCAGCGGCAGTCTAGCAAGATCCTTAGCGGAACAAGCATATTCTTTCTCTTTCTCTCTCGCTCTCTCTCTCTCTCCCTCTTTCTCTCTCTCTAACACCACCGGAAGACTGGAGACCGTTAGGAGTCACTGGTGGTTGTGGCCTCAAAGAGAAAGAGAGAGAGAGAAAGAGAGATAGAGAGAGTGATCAGAAGAGAGAGAGAGAGTGATCGGAAGAGAGAGAGATAGAGAGAGAGAGAGGAGAGAGTGAAGGAGACGGTGATGGTGACGTTGTGGTTCTATGGCGGTTCTGGTTGGAGGTGGTGGTGGTTGCAGTTGTTAGAGGGTTGAATTTAGGGTTTTGATTTTGGGTTGATTTTGGTTGATAGAAGGGTGAATTTAGGATTTTGATTTTGGGGGAAAAGGGGATTATGATTGTGATTAGGTGATGTTGAGGAGGGGAACGGTGGTTATGGTGAGAAGAAGGAGATGGTTCCTGTGGTGAGAAGGAGGTGGTGGTGGTGGAGTTGGAGACTTGGAGGTGGCTGTGGTTTCATCATCTGTCTTCTCTACACAATAAGAAGATATAATAAAACTCATAATGATCAAAATGCCCATGAGAAAAAGGACAAAAACCAGTTTTTTTTTTTTTTTAGAAATCTGACCTGATTTGAGATTTGGATCAAAATGGAAATAAAACTAAAACCATAGGGACCCAGATGCAAAAGGTTTTAGATTTGGACTAAAGTGGCAAAACTGGCTAAACCTCAAGGACCAAAATGGCAGTTTACTCTATTTGGTACGACGGGTCGGCGAGGGAAGATAAGGCCGGAGTGCCGAAATAGGGGTGGTTTTGGCGGCGGCACTGGTGGTTGTGGTGGTGATGGAGGTGGACGTGGAGAATGGAGAAGGATAAAAGAGAGAGTGTGTATGGTATGTGTATACAATGGCGAGGCTTGAACGAAAACTCAGTGGGAGCCGGATTCTCAAAATCCAAATCTGTGGGGGCCGGACTTTTAAAAAAATCCAATATTTTACACTATAAAAAATCAGAAAATTTCGGTAAAACCATCATTACGAGCGAAAAATCGGTGGGGCCAACTACCCCATATCCCTAATAAAGCATCACCAATGTGTGTATATATGTATGAAATTATAAATGTGTGTATGTGTATATGTATATTTATTATGGTTGATTAATTGTTTTTATTTTAATGGTGAAAAAGAAAATTAAAAAAAGTGATTATATATGTGTATGTATATATATTATATTTATAATTATTATTTTTTTAAATTAAAGATATAAAAGAAAATCAAAAAATAAAAGAATAAATGGGTATCATCATTGAGGTTTGGGAATTGATAAAATCGTCCATAACTTAACAATACATTTTAACTGAGTTAGTAATTTGGATTGAAACGACAACAAAAATGAAACTTCGAGTACCAAGATACAAAAAGTTTCATTTTTGAACTAAAGTGGCAAAAATGACCTATACTTGTGGACCATTTTGGCATTTTACTCATTTTCAACACTGTATATTAGGCCGCACGGTATGGGGTTCGTCCCCCTCATGTCCTGCTCCGGCGCCGCCGTCCCCCCCATCCCCCCCCCCCCCACAGCCGGCGTCCTGAACGTCGAGTTCCGAACGATGGAGCCGGTCCTCCCCCTCTCTCACACACCTATACATACAACTTATATATATATACATATTAGGTTCATCCCCCCATTTCCTCACCTTCATCCTCTTTGCCCCATCCTCACACCCGATCTACGTGGCGGATCATCCTCAAAGGGAGGACCATCACCATACCCACATAGCTTTAGATTCAACATATCGATGGTCGATTTGTCAGGGCCTATTTTACCTTTGTCGTCAAATTTGCAATTATACTTGTCAATGTTGGCAACTGTCCTTGCCAAATAGTTTGGAATTCTTTTATCAGTTTTGACCTCTAATCTCTACCCATATATGCTCAACTTCCACTACATAACGTGGCCATTATAAAGAATCAAAGATTGAAAAAAAAGCAACAAGCTAAAGATGGAAGCCGCAACATCATCATCATCATCAAACTCAGTATATTCCACTAATAGCAAAAATAAGATAGAGTTTGAAGAGTGTATATTTCACTAATAGCAAAGCTAAGATAGAGTTTAAAGAGGGTAAGATGTAGACAACCTACCTCTACCCCGTAGAAATAGAGATGCTCGTTTAAGATGGAAGCATATTTATGTTAAATTCTCCATGTCATGTATGTGTGAAGTACCACACTGGTTTAGAGTTTCAGAAAAAAAAAATTAATGAGCATAGTGGCCGATAGTTTTTGTGTTTGCCGACATAATTAGGAATTCACGGAAAAGGGTATGAGTGACAGTGGTACAACAGATTCGTACATTCACTTTTCAAAGCATAATCGTGTCTGCCTTTGAAGTTAATAACATAAATGTTCATGCTTTTTAGTTATAGCTTAAGCTTTGTTAGAAGCCATATCTAGGACTTATCACTCCTTGAGTCCTTGTCTTCACCACTCCATATACAATTGGATGCGTAGAGCTTACGGCATTGTTTTGAAGGCCCATTTAAGATATATGTCATCTAGATATAACATTTATTGGTTATAATTGATTCTTTGAACCATCGAAATTAAATCAACTAGTGGGCAATCTCCTGCTTCACGGCATGTTCAAGACATAGATTTAGTTGGGTTTGTTTTGACGACTTTTACTTAAGTATTAACCTCGCTAAAAAAAATTCATGTCGAAACGTTAGTTGAAATAAGCACGAAGGGTCGATTATGAACATAGTTTATTTAGAAACATAGATTAAAAAAGAACAAAAAATAATTACACAAGTTAAAACAATTTAAAAACTGTTTATTTATTTAAAAAAAAGTTGTACAAAAGCTATCTATTTATTAAACTAAAAAAGAGAAAAGTGTCTCGATAGTCCCTGTGATTTGCCCAGATTTCACCTATAGTCCTTACACTTCTAAAATTACAGCTATAGTCCCCAACTTTTGCAAATTCATTCTCGAATAATCCTTGAAGCGGATAGAGGCTAGTTTTCTCAGTTAAGTGGGTGTAAAATGAAAAATTTATCCTTAATGTAAAACAAAAACCCGGGTGGGGGTTACTTTTTCTGATCTTGATTACAACTTGCTTAATTAGTTTTCTTGTTTTTGAAATCAATTAATCAAACCCCCAAATTAGATAATTTTAGTTTTTATTTAAAATCTCTACACTGATCACAAATTCCCTGTAGATACGATACCCTACTTACACTATCTATTTAGATTAAATAGGTTTTTGCATGACCCTTACGACAGTCATCATTAAAGTATTAACTTGAAGTTACGGGTTGTCACATAAGTAATCGTTGGAAAGTATTTAGGGTTCTGAAAGCATTTGATAAAAAAATGACTCACTTTGCAGATTTAGGGTTTTAGTTATAGCCTTCTAGTCTAAGTCCTGGGTTCCTAATTAAACACACAATGCAACAGGTATTAATGTATTAACCGAATTCAAACTTTAACGATAATCACGAGATCAAAACTTCAACGTAGTTGACAAAGTATATCCTTATTCTGGCAGCACTTTAACATCCGTTGTTTTAGTTTTAGATCAATCGGAAAGGGTATTGTACCAGTGATTAGGGTTAGCACGCTGACTACGGAGCAGAGTTTTGGGGTTTAGGGGTATTGGGTATTATGACAGTACTTCGAGAGAGAAAGAAAAGAACTGAACACTTTGAAATGTCCAATTCTCGTCCAATTTATAGCTAAAGTTTAGTGTCGTCGCGTCACACGACCGGTTTCTCATTTCACCGTCACGTAGCGAGACGAGGTAAACTAGGACTTAGGTGGCGTAGGTCACCACGTAGCTGCCACGTGGCGGCACGTGTCTTTTATCGAATAATGAAGCGACGTGTCACAACCTACGACCCCACCCTGGGAGCGAGAGCTGCAAACCAGTCAGATGGTATCGGTGTTTATTAATTTGGCAGCAGAAAGTTTCATCAGGACCGTAGTTAGGAAATATTTTTATCAGAGTTAAACACCAAAATGTTTAAAATGGATAAATGGGATAAACCCAAGCTTTTACTGATAATACATTTATAGGGACAAACCCTAATTATTGAAAACATGATCTCCTTTTTATTTAGGTAACTTTTATAGCCACTTTTCTAATCCTTTAGTGCTCTCCAGCTGGCTTTTATTGGCTTCACACTAAGTTACCTGAAACGCGTTTTAAAAACATTTTATCAGCAAGAAATACTGGCGAGTGCATCTCAGTTTAATCAAAACAGTTTTATCACTTTTACAGTATTTGAGGGCATCCACAATTACCTTTGCTTATATCTATCCAATTACCCCTTTCCTGGTATTGTCTATCCTGACTGGTTGGTCATGCTACTATTCCAATAGTAATGAGTTTCAAGTAATGTATACAAAACCCCAATATACTGGTAGTAATGGTAGAATCACAAATACTCAATTACTGTTTAAGTGTAATTTAAAATATTTGAGGTTTTTGGTAAAGCATTTTGACTCACAAAAGTAATTTTCAAAAAGGTGACAAAAAGAGAATGTACCCACTTTTGTAGACTTAGGTATTTCTACAGGCTTCCTGGTAATATCATAGCTTCCTGTTGCTTTTCCTGGTTATTATCTAAATAATGCACACGTGTTAGTAAGATAACCCAAATCACATTAACCTTACAACTCGAGACAGAACTCCAATGACTGAGTCAGGCAAAGCCTTGACATGCATTACGGAGTCCTAGATCAATTGGGTGTAACACGAGACAGAAATCTAACGACTGATTCAGGCAGAGCCTTGACATGCGTTACGGAATCCTAGATCAATCGTGTAGGGTAACTGATATGTGATCGAGAGTTATAATACTTACAACGAGGCATAGCTTCGGTTTTTAGGGGGTGATGTGGCTATAGTTTTAGCCCACAGAAGTTTGAGAGAGATTTAAGAAATTTGAACAAGTTGAAATGGCCGATCTCTGCTCCTTTTATAGCTGGTCGAAGGGCGGCTCGCGGCCCGCGACCATATCCTCTTCTTTTCTCGCGGCTCGCGAGGGTGTTAAGGTCGGCTATAGGGTTGATGAGTCATTGCGTAGGATCGACACGTGTAGGACACTTGGCTCGTTTGTTTGTCCGGCAAGTAATGGGGACTCGCGCCCCGCGAAGACTTCGGCTAACTGGGTCGCGGCCCGCGAGCGACCCTGATTATTTGTTTTTCTTGATTTTTATTAATATAAAGGTTATACGGGTTCGTTTATCGCATACAGGGTGTATTTAGGAATGTTTAAGGGTGTTTCTAGAGGGTTGTTACATGTCGCGTCACGCGACCGGCTTCTACAAATCTCGTCGCGTAGCGCGACGATGATTAAACCAAGATTTCGTTGTATATCGTTCTATTTCTCGTCGTACACGTTCGGGGCTTCAATCAATGTTCTTTCTAGGGTATTTCGGGAGTTGTTACAGTTAATACGGAAAATAAAAATAATGCATATGTGCATTTCAACCAACTACATCATTAAATAATAAACAAACATTTTAAACTCCTTTTTTATTCTGACGTCCTCGTCTTCCATAGCATCTGACATTCTTTTTTTTTATCATTTCCCCTTAATTTCAGAACAAATATTACCTTCTGCGTTTTTTTTTTTCCATTAATGATCTTCAATAAACAAACCATAAGATTACCAAACATACAAACTTAATGCATATGTGCATTGACATCGATTTTCTCATTACCCTATAAACTATGCACATGTGCATCCATATGAATAACCATATAAACTATGCACATGGACATTATTATGAGTGACCATATAAACCTAATGCAATATTAATTAACTAGAAATGGCATAATGTTTTCACAGTCATCAATCATTACAGAATCTTCACACCGCCATAAATTACAATTCAAATTATGCACATCACCAAAAAAAGTATAATTCGATAAAGAGTTAAATGCCATTTTAGTCCATGTGGTTTGGGCTATTTTGTCAGTTTAGTCCAAAGGTTTCATTTTTCTCCTGTGGGTCCAAAAAAGGTTTTTTGCTGCCATTTTAGTCCACTGGGTTAACTTCATCATTTTTCTGTTAACAAGAAGGGAAATTCGGTAATTTTATATGTAATTCTGTTAACTAGAATGGGCAATTCGGCCATATAAAATGACCGAATTGCCCTTCTCGTTAACAGAAAAAATAGATGAAGTTAACCCAGTGGACTAAAATGGCAACGGTGAAACCTTTTTGGACCCATAGTTGAAAAATGAAACCTTTGGACTAAACTGGCAAAATGGCACAAATCACATTTACTAAAATAACATTTAACTCTTCAATAAAAAGCCTATAAGTTTGACATCTACTTGGATCTAGTCCCTAAACACATATACACGGCCTATTATGACGAGAAATGTGACCATGAGACGAAATCAAAACCACAAGTCATTGAATAGAACCGCAAGTCATTGGATCTAAGTCAAAATGAGACATACAAGTCAATATTTACTCATTGGAGTTTGCAGAGACGTTGTTGCTTGTTCTTTTGTAGTCGGACACGGCTACCGGCGCTTCCAGCACCGTGGAACTGCTGGATTCCGGCCAGTCATCCAATAGAGAAGAGAGCTAGAAGAGAGAGAGAGAGAGAGAGAGAAGGATTGTAGTGTTGCGAGTCGAACGGGATTTGTGCTCCAGAATAACGCTTAACCTTTTAATTTCATTATATAATTACAATAATGCCCCTTATTTACATTGGTTCTCGCCCTAAAGTTGGTTCTCACATGAACCATACCCTATAATCTACACACACACACACATTGTTGAATTTTATACTATGCGTGTCGGAATTTATTATACACTTATCTACACAGCTCGTAATTTATCATACACATCTAGTACTTTATCCTACGCTCTAGATTTTTTTTTTTCTGAAAAATATATATTTTGAAAATAAGTTACAAATTTCAGGTCGTTAGATATTATAGAGAAAGACTACAAATTAATGATATAAGTAATTTTACCAATATACCCTTACAATAAGATTATCTATAAGGGGGGTCGGGGCGGCCCATGATCACCGAACCACCACGCGTTTTACAGCGTCAAACACCCCCGCCACCCCTAATTTCCAAGCGTGGATTCCACAACACGTCGTCAGCATCACGCATTGAAAATTGAATTTGATGACCGTTGATGATGATCACATTACATTGTAGCCTCCGCCGATCCTCCACCACCCTGATCTCTCCTCCACATCTTTCACACCAGTGTCTGGTATATATACGTATACGTATATCTATGTTGTTGGCTTTGTATTTTGTGATCTATAAGAACACTTTGATTGTTTGTGGGTTTGACTTAATTGAAGGTGGAAGTTGTTGTTTTTTTGTTGGTGTTGGTTTAAGGAGTTTTTATTGAAGTTTCTAGATCTTGAAGTATTGCAACTGATTGGAGTTTTCTTGTTAATTTATATTTGAAAAAAACCATCACTAGTTATAGGCACCCCTAGTAAAATCCATTACTAGTGATGGAATAAAGCTCGATGACGTGGCGGAACTTGATTGGATGTTGTGAGTGATGGAATGTAACGCCCCACTTTTTAGAACTTTCCTTATTAAGAAAGTTTGTCTTGTATTCTATATATGGAAACTCGTATTCTCTCGCAATCGTATTTCATTTTCAATATTTGTAATCCGATGCTTTGATCGTAATAAAACTTGATCTTTTTATATGAATTATACTTTAATTATACATACTCGTTTTACATTCAAATTACATACATGTTTCATACGCATTCATCCTTCACGCAAACTCGTACTCATTTTAAATACAAACAGACCTAAATACATATTTTAATACCATTTATATGTGTAAATACTATTACGTACATTCACAATACTCGATTTATGGTTCATGCATACTTTATACTTAAAAATGCCAAAATATACAAGTTTTAGCTTAAAACAATAAATATATCAAACTTCAGGGGCTGAAAGTGTAAAAATGAAAATCTGCTTAAATGAGGTGTGGCACTAGGCGACGCCAAACTCCATTTAGCTTGGCGTAGCGCCAAGCCCCTTGATCCGTAGAAAGATATTTCCATCTCCAAGATTGGCCATTTTCCTTCCACCTTTCTCTTCTCCAATCACCATTCAAGCTCTTTAAACACCAAACCCTAATCCTCCGTCATATAACCAAGCCTCCATCACCTCATTTTCACTTTTCCAACTCTTCTACTCTCCAAAAAAAACTCTCAAATCTGTTACATTTGCAAGTTTGGGAAGAATCATGTTAAGTTCTAAAGTGAGCTTCATCTCACTTTTCTTCATCTTTTATTCACTTCTTCTTCCTCTACAAAGCTTGGAACATCTCTATGAGTGTTTCCACAGGTTCACCATGGTGAACCAAGGTGGAACATCACCATTTTGAGGTCCAAACTTCCTGTTTTGGAAGAATACTTCTTAAACTTTTATAAAACTATGTTTTCTTGATTTTATCTTGTGCCTAGTTGTTCTTGAACCTATCTAAGGTTATGAGACTTGTTAGGAGTAGATTCTTATGAGTTTAAGAGGTGCAAACACCTCTAAACTTTTTGTTTTAATAGTGTTTAGACAACCCACAAGTGATGAAACCAACCAAGGCTACCATAGTACTTATGGCAAGACTTGTGTTATAGTATAAGGTGTGAATACTTGGAAGCCTTGGCTATCCTAACCTCATTCCACCACTTCACTTGATGTTTTACCTTGCTATCCCAAGTAGTTTACTAGACTTAAAGTAACTTAACTCTACCTAGCCTCCGACACTTAGTTAACTCTTTCCATGTTAGGAATGGCTCACCCAGGTTAAAGCTTACTTGGCTATTTGGTATGGTAATTAGTATTTTCTTTTTCATTCATGACCATCCGAATAATCATTGTGGTGATTTGTGCATTGGTGAATCATATAATGAGGTGTTCATACCTACATGCTTGACTTCCATGAACTCTATGTTAGTATATGATGGACTTAATATTAGACATACTATATAACATATAAATATAAATATAAACATAACCGAATTCTTGATGTTAATCGGATCATGATTATACGTCGCAAATATAAGTTATATTATCTTTGTTTTTTATTCCTTGTTTGTGATTCTAATGGGCACTTTAGGACCCATGAAAACACTTTAAAACATAGTGTCCAAACAAGTGTCTAGACGAGATATACTTTTGCGTACATATACTTTTATACTTAATTCCGAATCCAAACATTCCATAAACTTCAACACCCGAACACCTTCATTCTCCTATTCTCATCTACTCATCAATACACGGATAATCGGAAAGCTTTTGCAAACTTGTGAGCATACTCGACGCCCTTTTTACCGTATCTACACTTTTTGGGTGCAACATGTTTACTTATACAAAACACGCTCAACATGCATACTTTTATGCAATCATACAAACAATCCAATACATGCATGCTAATATGTTATACTTGATTTGTTATTCTGGGGTTATTCTTTTTGTGATAAACTTGTCATTAACTTCATACGAGCCTACCCTTAACATGTATAGCGCTATAGGAATAACGCACCACCCGTGTTCGTGAGGTCATGTTAAGTCACTCATTCATACTTGCGTAATCTTTGGGTTGACTTGTTTATTCACATGCCAGTTTATACGTTAATCTTGATAACTAAGTTTGCTATGTGGATTGTTCAAACTTTTATTATATGCTAGTACTCAAAACTTGTATACTCGCCTATACTTTTTGTATCGAACTATACTTTAACACATATTGCAGGATTATGATGATGATGATGCACGGAACTTAGTAGGATGCCTAGAAACGTACCAAACTTAAATTCTTGTTTATTAATTTAGTCATGTGATAATTGTTTATATTTTGTTTGTTTCAAACTTGTATTTTTATTTCAAACAATGTAATTGATTTTAGTAAGAGTTAAATGCTTGGTTGGTCCTTGTGGTTTGCAAAAATTGTAGACTTGGTCCTAGTGGTTTACTAATTACACGCGTGGTCCCAAAAGTTGTCAAAAATGCACTCGGTTGGTCCCCTGACCTAACCTCTGTTAAATATCTCAGTTAACTATGTGTGAAATGACTATATTACCCCTGAAAGCCCAATCATCTTCTTCAACCTCTAACACCCACCCCCTCCTTCTCTGTTGAAGCCCATTCTCTCCTCCGATCTCACCACAAACGTTCCAAATCCAGCACCGTCATCATCTTCATCATCCTCATCTTCCTCTTCATCTCGCCGATACGTCGATTGAACTCTTCTCCGGTCAGTTTTCACAATCATCGTGCCGGAGATGATTTCGTCGTCGTCGTCGGAATCTACAGCGGCTCCGAAGTCCTTCGGAAGGTGTTTGAGGAGCGCAGGTAGTGATTTGTCGCCGTTTGGATCGTCATCATCTTTACAGAGCATTGTGGCATAAATATCTCCTGCATCTGAGTTTTTAGGGTTTTTTTTTGTGGTTGATTGTTGTTGTTTTCGTCTTCGTCGTCGTCACTGTGGACTACAAACGTTGAGTAGAGGTCTGATTTTGTCGGTTTTTTGGTATTCCGGCGAGATGACGGTGAGTAATCCATATCTCCGGCGAGTGTGTGTGTGTGTGTGTTCGTCGGAGTTTAAATGGTTATGGTCAATACAGTTTGTTCAACGTGAAGAAGGGTTATAATTTGTACTCCTTTAACTTTTGTAAATTGGCTTATACAGTCTTGAAAACATGAATCTATTAAAAGAGAAGGAGGAGGTGGGTGTCAAAGGTTGAAGAATATGATTGGGCTTTCAGGGGTAATACAGTCATTTCACACATAGTTAACTGAGAAATTTAACAGAGGTTAGGTCAGGGGACCAACCGAGTGCATTTTTGACAACTTTTGAGACCACGCGTGTAATTAGTAAACCACTAGGACCAAGTCTGCAATTTTTGCAAACCACAGGGACCAACCAAGCATTTAACTCTTTTAGTAATGAAATGAAATTTATTATTAAATATTTGTCACAATTCAGTGTTATGAAGTCTCGAGCTGTCACACCCCTAAAATACCCTAAGCGGAAACCCCCGCGAGGCGTGTGACGTACCAGGATCTAGCCACCAATCACATTGAACTCATACAAGGTTTTAGATAAAAGTTTTCATTCATTTATTAAGTAAAGTATATCAAAACATTATTTATAAATTCAACATATTCAGCGGAAGCATAATACAAGATTTAATCAGTTCAAGGCCCAAGTGTACGTAACCAATTAGTCTAGTCTTGTGTTTTCAAGTATCTCGACCCATGACCACTCCAGCATCCCAGACAGCAAGTTCCACATCCAAATATCTATAACCTGCGAGCATGCAAACAAGTGTATCAGCATAACGCTGGCGAGTTCATGGTTTTTGTAAAAACGTTTAGTTGCCAAGTGTTTAATCCAGTTTAATAACAATTCCGAAAATAATGTTGATAATAACTCGATACCGTATGAGATGGCGTCAGATTGTTTGCTCGTCCCCAAGGCTCCCTATCAAAGCATTGGTCATGATTAAGGTCATTAGTTCACGCCCGTCCTGTCAGGTACGGTGTGAGGTTACCAAGCCTAATAGCACTATCAACTGATACCCCGTTACCTCTCAGATAACTATTCGGTAGAAGATGGGACATAAGGTGATAGGAAATGAGTGTATTATCCAACATCCCAGTTTTTACCCAGAAAAGACTTATTCCTCTCAGGAATAACCATTTGATTGTCCCACCCACCGGGACGCATGCTCAAGAGAAGTGAACTCACCTTAGGTTTGCTCGGTATGTTGTGTTACTTTGTTTACAGTTGGTCAACCAAGCCCTAATACGGTTACCAATAAAAATTAGGTTCAGGTGTGGCACAGTTCACATTTTCAACAGATTATAAGATATGAAATTCTTCACATAAGTCTTACATCACACATTTTGGATTATACATAACTCATCATGCAAGCACACAATACAATCCATCATTTAACGATCTCATACTATACTCTTAACCTTGTGCGATCCATAAATTTACCCAACCCGCACCCATAACATGTGGCCCAAATGCTGTTGGCCCAACCGAGGAGTGTATGGCTCCACTACCAGTGTGCGATTCATTATGCTCCAGCCCAAAAAGACTGGTCGACCCAATCTAGTTAACAGCCCACGAGTGAAACTTGTGGGACTCGTTTGGGTTGTACACTCCGGCCCATTCTATTGTGCGATTCAGTGGCTTGTGCGACTAGACCCAAATTATGCGATTCATATTAAATTGTGCGATCCTATATCTGATGTGCAACTCAATACTTTTGTGCGACTGGATCTCAGGTGTGCGACCCGAGTTAATTTGTGCGATCCAAGTGTAACCAAACCCCAACAGGGTGTGCGATCAATCAAGTGTGACATAAAGTGTGCGATGTCAGTTGTTCGTGGCCTTAAATCTCGGCAATTCAGTTACATTCCACCAACGTATGGTTAACCTACTTTCCCTTAATTTCAGTTACTTATCAATGGCAATTATCATCAGAATTAATATACAATCAAGTCAATTAACATAATCAATGATCGTTCATCATCATCATCATACCTAATTCATGAACTATTCGATGCCTGCTATCACCAAACCCATCATGCCATTCTAGATTTACCCAGTAACAAGAAATCATCTCCCTACAACCATTCGAACTGATTCCTGTACCCATACCCTACTAATTGTTATCAAACACACACATGTGTAAATCCTTGTTTATCAATTAATCATGAATTAGCATCAAGAACATTAGCATATCACAACAAATCAGCCTATACCACAATAAGTTCATCACAACTCACTATCATACATTCCTACGTATTATCATCATTCTTGTCGGCAATGAATTTTCTAACAACAACCCTAATCATACCAGTTCATAAACTTCATGCACATCAACAACACTTTGCACATAGCCGAAAATAACCAATTAATATTAAAATCAATAAAATCATACTAACCGAGAGGTGAATGTTGCTAGACACGAGAGACAAGCATCGAAAGGGGAGAGGGCTTCGAGAAATAGCAGAGGAGGCAACCGTCGATTGTAAGAGGAGGAAGAGAGGGTTTAGGGTTTGTTGTGTTTTTAAGTTATGAGGATTCATACCAACAGTATGTATGTATACGCACAAGAATAACACACCGGGCTCACTGTTGGGCTTCATTTGGGTTGCGGACCAGAGTATAAGCGATATGGGTTTTGGGCCGATGACAAATCCATTCGGCCAGGGAGTGTGCGGTCAAGGAGGTGGTGTGCGACCCTAATACTTGGTGTGAATTATTTTACGTTGAAAATTCATTTTTATGAATTCACCTAACTCTCTATACTCACAATCATTCACTAGTACATCGACACATTGGTCACTTCATACATGGTTCACGTAGACTATATCACATAATAACGTGCAAAGGAAGCAAGTACATAAACAACCCATAAGCATTCAGTTAAGAATTAACACATCATTAACACATCCACCAGTCAATCATTGTACATATAAGTTACATCAACGCGAAACGAAAGGCTCTTTTTGTGCTTCCCAAAGCGCACCGCACCCTTCCTGGGAGAAACTTTCAGCGTGACTCGATCGCCTACAGTGAACTCCAAGGGTTTCCTACGCTTATCGACGTAGCTTTTCTGACGGTCACGCGCTGTCACCATATGCTTTCTACCCTGAAAAATCTTCTCAGAGGTTTCGAGTACAAGTCCTGGACCTGTGATTAGGTTGCCACCCACCTCAGCCCCACAAAGGCGTCGGCATTGTCGCCCAACCAATGCCTCGAGTAGAACTCAATCAAAGGTAAGTGTCTTTCCAACTTTTACCAAAGTCAGTCACACACATGCTCGCAGCATGTCTTCGAGTGCCAGGATGATTCGTTCACTCT
>JARYGA010006588.1:0-36849 GCA_030545235.1 Helianthus tuberosus | reverse complement strand
CAACAAAGCCAGGAGGCTGTTTCATATAAACAGTTTCTTGAAGGTCACCATGCAAAAATGCATTCTGAACATCTAGCTGACGAAGTGACCAGCTGTTAGTGACAGCTAGAGACAATACGGTACGAATAGTAGCTGGTTTAACTACTGGACTAAATGTCTCATGATAATCAACTCTTGCCTGTTGATGAAAACCCTTTGCAACAAGCCATGCCTTGTACCTGCTTATTTTTCCAGTTGGGTCTGTTTTTAACCTGTAGACCCACTTACAATCAACCACATTAGCATTTTTAACAGGAGGAACCAATGACCAAGTACCATTCTTATGAAGTGCCTCCAACACTTCGGCCATGGCATGACGCCACTCCTTAGAGGCATTGGCAACGGCAAAGGAAGTAGGTTCAACAGGTAGGTTAGGTAAATTGATAGCCATATAGGCAGCAGGATTATAACGATTTGTTGGTTTAGGATTAGGCCTAAGGTGTGTTGGACGAGGTCTTGGGGCAGGAGTGGGAGGAGTTTCGGCTGAGGTGGTGGTTTGGGTAGTACCGGTTTGACTGGTTTCGGTTTGGATGGTATCGGCTGCCGAGGTGGTTGCGTTTGGTGTAGTGACGGCTGGGGCAGAAGTGTCGGGAGTAGATTCTGGTAGGTCAGGCTCAAAAGGATAAGTGGAGACGTTAGGGTTATCAGGTTGGGGTGGGTTAGAGTTTTTAGGTGAGGCATGATAAGGGAAAACATGTTCATTGAAACGAACATGTCGGGCAATATAAACTCTTTCAGTTGTGAGATCAAGGCACCGATAACCATGGTGAACAGGACTGTAGCCAAGAAAGATACACGGAGTAGATCGGAATTCAATTTTGTGATTATTATAAGGATGAAGGTAGGGAAAACATTGACATCCAAAAACCCGAAGAAATGAGTAATCTGGTCGACTTTTGAAAATATGTTCAAAGGGTGATTTGTTGGAGGAGACCCGGGATGGAAGACGATTTATGAGATAAACAGTTGTTTCGAATGCAAAATGCCAAAAACGTTGAGGAAGATGAGATTGAGCAAGAAGAGCAAGGCCGGTTTCAACAATATGACGATGATGACGCTCAACAGTGCCGTTTTGTTCACTGGTGTGAGGACTAGAGCGTCGATGAACTATACCAAGATTGTGACAAAACGAAGCAATGGTGCGAAATTCCCCTCCCCAATCAGACTGAATACTTTTTAATTTAGTGTTAAATTGCCTTTCTGCCATTTTAATAAAATATATTAAGTTATGATAAGCATCAGATTTACGAGCTAAACGCCCCCTAAGGCTTTGGTAAAGGATTAAAACAAGTGTTTTGGCCACACTCCTGGATTCGCCCAAATTCGGCGATATGCACAACCAGATAAACGAAAGGGAAGGGATCTGATTTCTTGGAGTTTCTTTTTAAGGGTTTTGAGGTAAAGCCATTCTAGTCCCTGTTGTTTTGTTCGGTTTCAAATTTTAAACTCTATATTTCTAATCCTTTTAAAACAGTATACATAATATTACTTAAATAGTAAATATAATATTATCAGATTACAACAAAAAAAAAAAAAAAAAACCTCCACCCATACTAAATTCCATCACTAGTGATGGAATGATGCTCGATGAGGTAGCGTTTGATAATTGGGTGTAGTGAGTGATGGAAAACTATCACTAGTGGAACGCCCCTACCCCACTAATATAAAAAACACTATGATGTGACCCGATTGTGAGGTGTCCGGCCTTATACCCATGGTTGTGGGGCTTGTGTATGATTGATTTCCAGAAGATTAGAGGCTCAAAACCTTTATAAAATTCTGCCTTAAAAAGTCCTAAGTGACTTCAAAGAGTTGGAACCATCCAAGCTCTTTCAACCTTCAATGTTAAAAAACTTGTGTTTTGGTGAAGGTGTGAACAACGGAAGCCTTGGCTTTCCAACCATGATTCCACCTACCTCACTTGTTTTAGTGGCAAGAATACCTAAGTAGCTTCCAAGAAACAAAGTAAGATAACCCCGCCTCACTTCCAACATTTGCCATGTTGGGTATGACAGGCCCGGGTTGTTCTTACTTAGCTACTTAGCAAATTAGTTAGTTGTATTTTATTACTTTATTCATGACCAACTGAGTCATCAACTACGTTGATGACTTTGTGCTTTGTTGAATTATATAATGAAGTTTATGTTATGAATTATTGATGTGCAGACAAACAAAATCACATTCACAATAGTTGTTTCATTGTATATATATATATGTATCCATAGACATCGATCAGTTAAGAGAAAAAAAAAAAGAAAATTCTTTGCAAAATATATTAGCCTTTTTTTGTTTGATCAGTTGTACACTAGAGTAGTTCTATTTTACAGTGGTTTTATAACACGTTATCAGCACGAAGCTCTAGACAAGCACGAGGTTCTAGCCAAGCACGAGGTTCTAGCCAAGGAAACGTTCAAGCAATTATAATCAAAGTAAGTGTTTGATTAATTTATATAAACTATAATTGTTATGATAAACGTAATATTTCTTTTATACCGTGGGATTGTTTTCCTTTAAGAGACTCAGTTATCCAGACACTCCTATCATAAAAACATCTAAATCTCATACTTAATAATAAAAATAAGTACGAGATACCTATTGCTATGGGAATATAATAACTATGGGACTACTAACAATCTAAATCAGTGCAGAGAACCTCATACTATGGATATATAATAACTTTGGAACTACTAACAATCTAAATTTATTTTATGCGCCTAACATTTACATTCATGTTATCTAACATTTATTTATGCACCTAACATTTACATTTATGTTATCTAACATTTATTTATGCAACTAACATTTATATTTATGTTATCTAACATTTATTTATAAAATCTAATGTTTATTAACGTTTATTTATTTATTATTGTGCATACGAATTATATATATATATATCTGTTTTGATTCACATTATATATTACATATAATCAACTATGTATAATGATCTAATTTATTAGGTGAATAATTGCTCTTAATAATTAAAGCCTTCACACTTTACCAAAAGTCCATATATGAGTGACCCGCACAAATAATTGTCCACTATTTTGAATTCATAAATATTGATGTCACTATCACTAATATTCTGTTTGTTTTTGCTAAAAAAAAAAATTATATTGAATTCGACTCACTAATATGGCATATGATTTGGATGCAAATAGCTAATTAACATTATTGTTTAGGTAATTCTGTTGTAAATTTCTTGTAATTATGTAAAGATTTACACTTTGTGTACTTAAAATGACGGACATGTAGTAACTGGAAGGGTTACGTGTATATATATATATATATATATATCCGTAAAAATGGCTATGCATATTTTACTATAAAATTACCAATTATTAATATCATCATTGTTGTTATCAGAACTATTTTAGCAGTGATAATCAGCACGTTACCCACGATACCTACCGAATTTAATATTAGTTTAAACATTTTGTTTGTTACCGAAATTTTCAAACATAATACAGTAAAATTATTTTTCAAAGTGTATCATGGAAGCCTTAACCAAGTGTATTGTGTAAGCTTAATTTTTATCTATATAAGTAACCCACCACTCATGTAAATCCTCAAACCAACTGAACTTCTGATATAGTTCGACACATACCCAAAACAACTCATACTCAAATTCTATTTTTTTAGAACTCAAACAAAGCCCAATATTACTATCATGAGTCTTCAGTCTTCTACTCGTGCACACGCTGAATCTTCAAACGCAGCAGAAATACATGCCCAGATCGAAGTCCATAAATTTCTTCAGTTTAGGGATGCACGCACCCATACGAAATGTCTAACCCTCAGGAGGCTTAAAGTTAATACTATTAATAGTATCGACTGGAACATAACGGGGATTCTAGACAAAGATGATCGACTGACGAGGTTACTACCAATTGGTTCACCATGGCGTCGTTTTTTTGATATCTTAGAACCCTCATACGATGAATTTGTATATGAGTTCTGGTCTACTTTTCATTTCACACGAAATAAAAACCTATCTGAGCCCTCTATCGATTTTAGACTCGGTGGAAAAACTTTTAATTTGTCATTATCTGAGTTCGCAGTACATTTAGGTATTTATACAGAAGAAGAGGTTAGATCACCTATATTTATAAACGCATTAACCGAATATCCTGATCGCATACAAGATTATTGGTCTACACTTACACCAGCAGTGTGGAGTAGAAATAATAATTCAAGAACATTTAGAGATCCTCTTTATCAATATATGCACCGTGTTCTAGCCAACACGATCAGGGGGCGCACGTCTAATCTACACAGGGTTAGTGGTACCGATCTCTTCCACTTATACAGTATATTCGAGTCAGTCCATTGTAATATTGCTTACTCTCTTGCTATGTACTTTGAGCAATACCAAACACGTCTCCCGAAAAACCTTATGGGAGGATCATACATAACAAAAATAGCTAAATCTAGGTGTCATAAACGATCAGATTATTCAAGAATTATCCCCACCACGATTACCTGGAGTGGTAAGTTTTACCAATATTGATATAATACCTATTGATATTCCTACACAAACACGATCGTTTCAATCTGAGGCAGCACCGGTTATCCCAGAAAATACATCACAAAATATACAACATCAACTGTCGCAGTTTCCTCCACCATCTTTTTATCAGTTTGATTTGTTGTATCAACAACAGCCAATACCACCCGTGTTTGAACATATTTCAACTAACACATCTCAAACACAGCATACTCAACCACAAACACCAGGCATCTACCAGGCACTTTCACCTTTAACTTTTGGGCAAGAAGAAATGATGCCACAATCCATATTTAATGATAACATGACATTCCAAGAGTTGTTAGAAACAGAACAACCCATATCACCACTATTACAGCAACAATCTTCACAACATCCGGAGCAACAACAATCGTCAATTGTTGAAGCCGGACCAAGTACGGTGCCTCTAATAAATCCACCTTTAGATCCAATGAAGGTTGCTAAACTAATAAAAAAGAACCGGAAAATGTCCAGACAAATAGAGTGGTTGACGAAAAAGAATGAGTGGCAGGAAGAAAAGCTAAGACAAGTAGCTAGTATTATCTCAAAACAATTTACTCTGCCACCTCCATCACCTAATGATTCTGATTCTGCTTCTGATTCTGAGTTTGATTAAGTTCAGTTGTATACACAGACAAAGGTCTGCAAACATAACAATATACTAGAATCATTTTACTACGATTCAATTATTTTAATATATCTATTCAAGTATCTGGGAAATACGTACAAACTAAAAGACTTACTTGCTATAGCTGAAACAAAACCATTCGTAAGTCTGTGAATAAGCATAAATTAAAAGCTACATATCTGGATAAGTAGCCATATGAATTGAAACATGTTTACATACAACATTGATATGGAAGATAACACGAGCATTGTCATCCCAACATCAACTCCCATCACCGTTAGATGGATCCCACCACCATATTAATAATTATGTGACTGAATTATTTTGCACTACGGAACGTATATATATTTGTATTCAAGTGTATGGATTCTTATGATGAATCATCATAGAGAGTTGGCTATAACTGTAAACACTTTTTGCGAAGTTAGAAAACTGTCAGATTTATTTGATTCATAAAAACAAGTTTATATTTACAAAATATATTAAATTGTAAAGACGAAGCTTGATAAACATACAAGTTTGGGTTGTACATACATACATACAAATGTTTTGTGGAAATACAAATGACAAACATATGTATATGAATAATGCAAATAACGGTTCCGCCTGGGACATTCAAAATTAATAGAAAGAATGGGAAAAGCTAATTACCTAATGATACAAAGCTTTTAAATAGAGGACGCTCTATTTTTCCCAAAAAAATCAATAAGAAACTTATTGAGTTTCAAGAATATATATATATCATCAAGGATATGATGGCATGACAGATTAAGCCATCAAGGATATACTATGATGAAAAGGATTCACATATCATATGATAATCCTAAAAAGGATTAAAGGATACACATATCCTAGCATGATACCATTTAGTATTTAAATCGATGCATCGTCTAAATGGTTATCAATTCGCAACTTGAAGTTTGCACATATGGCTTAGCTAATATAGCAAGAATATTATTCCAGACTGAAAAATTTGTTTTTGATAAATTCCAAATTATCAATGATCATTGGAACAAGTATTATTATTGAAACATTTACTCCCCATTACAGTTATTTAGAAACCAAATATTTATCATTTTTGGGTGTGCGATATATATACTGAAATTATTACAACACAACGCACAAAGATGAGATTTAATGACATGTTGGGAATAAATAATATATAGCCATAAATGGGAGATTTCTTATGGGCTTCATTTGCTGATTATAAAACCCAACATGAGGGGGAGATAGAAAACAACTGAAAATGAAATAAATTTTGAAATTATCATTGTATTATCTGTATCCTCGAGTAAAATATTTAAAAGATATTTTAAAATTCATCCAAAAAGTTTTGAATTGCTCCAGTTAAAATTAATGTTCAAGAAGGACAAAGACATATTGAAAATCTTATATACCAGATGCTAATGCTTTAGCTCGAGTTGATATTACAGACAAGCAAAGGGATAATAATAATATGGCTATTGAATCCCGTTTGAAACATGGGAGGCCAGTCGGTTCAAAGGATAAAACATCCTCGAAAAAAAGAAAAGCGCTTATAAATGAAATTGACCATAAAGATAAAAATCTTGATCAAGCGGTAAATACCGAAACCTCTCATGAGGAAGATGTTGATGATACTAACAAAGAGATATCAATCAACTATGGTCATACACATATAATATGGAACCGAGATGAAATGGAAAATATGGATGAAATATTTTCATATTCGGTTGCCAGTGAGATTATGAGTGGAGATGATACTCCTGAACCAAAGTCTGTAAATGATTGTAAAAATAGACATGACTGGGGAAAGTGGAAAGATGCTATGCAAGCTGAATAAATTCATTAAACAAACGAAAGGTTTTTGGGCCTATTGTTATCACTCCTAAGGCAATAAAGCCTGTAGGGTATAAATGGGTTTTCGTACGGAAACGAAATGAGAAAAATGAGATTACAAGGTATAAAGCGAGACTTGTAGCTCAAGGTTTTTCGCAAAGGCCAGGGATTTTGAAAAATAGGAAGTTATTGTACATGTGCTTATATTTAACCAAAAACGGAAATTTCACAAACTAGGCACCTAGCTCGGTTGGCTAGGTGCGCGAAAGGGTGTGGCCTAGACCCGGGTTCAATCTAGGGGACGGCCAGTTTCACCATTTTTACCATACAAATTTAGAAATTTTTCATTAACACGTTGCAAGATGAATTATATTTTCCTTTTTCATATTCTCCTAAGGTGAAACGAAATTTTTGATATATTTGAGATATGTAAGGTATAATTTATATTTTTACTAACCCATCGAAACAAGTTTGGTTAGTTTTTGTAAATACAGGTAATGTAACAAAACACAGTTGTGGATCTTATGATATTTGTTTCCAAAAAGGAACCAGAAGTCTCATATGAAGATCATATAACACTGATCGGCAAAAGATTGCCTACCTAAGGATTGTTGTCTATAAAGCTTTGATCAACTTTCAAGGAAGATAGAGACAAGTCACATAAATGATACATATTGAAATGAGGGGGAGTACTATACAAGTTGCACTCTTTTTCCCTTCACTAAGTTTTATCCCATTGGGTTTTCTTAGTAAGGTTTTTAATGAGGCAACATACATGATCCAGAAATATTAGGAGAAGACTATACACTGCACTCTTTTTCCCTTAGCTACGTTTTTGTCCCACTGGGTTTTTTTTTTTCTAGCAAGGTTTTTAACGAGGCAGTATTCCATAGTTAAACCCCAAAGTTGAAAATTGTCATCCAACTTGGAACGTATGGATTATTGATCAAGTGAATGGTGATAATATGTCTGATGGGGAGTGTTATGAATTATTGATATGCAGACAAACAAAATCACATTCACAATAGTTGTTTCATTGTATATATATATATATATATGTATCCATAGACATCGATCAGTTAAGAGAAAAAAAAAGAAAATTCTTTGCAAAATATATTAGCCTTTTTTTGTTTGATCAGTTGTACACTAGAGCAGTTCTATTTTACAGTGGTTTTATAACAGTTTAATATATGTTTATCATCCTACCTCCTTGCATGACCATTTTCATTGTTCCTTACTTTATATTCATCCATAATATATATATATAGAAAAAGTATATCGTACATTACGGCTTAACGTACTTCACGTACAACAACGTGCGTGATTTGTTATATAACATGCGTGATTAATGTTTTCAATGCGTGATTATTGTGTTTCAACATGCGTGATTTTGGATTTTTGAGTTATAACGTGCGTGATTTTAAAATGAACGTGCGTAATTACCTGTCGTACGTGATGTACGTTAAGCCGTAATGTACGTTAACCTTCCTCTCTCTCTCTCTCTCTCTCTATATATATATATATATATATATATATATATATATATATATATGATTTAGAGAAAACGGTAGAAAGTGTGACAACGGTGAGAACGCTTATTGATCGTCCGATCAAAACAATCTATGGACTAGATTGGCGCAGTGACATTTTGGTAAATAACATCATTTTTATTACGTGGACGCGCTTCATTATTATTAACCAATATATCTTCAATCTCCTCTTTAATCCACAATTGGCTATGTCTGTGAGGCTCATTGGGGTGCAAACGACGAACAATATTCTTACCCATTTCTTCTATATGGTCATGCATATTCAAGTACCCATAAACAGATACAATAAGAGATTTTTGCTCAAAAACTTTTAAACCACTTCTGGCATGAAATCCGCAGCTTTCAAGCACTCTGAATGCTGTTTCTTTCTCCCAATATTTTAGTATACATGCAACATCTAGAAATATTTCCTTGTAATCCTCTTCTAGTCCGTCATAGCTTACTTCCAATATCTTCAGAGTTTCCTTTAATGGAATTGTTTTTAGTCGGTCTAAAGCATCTCTCCATTCAAGCTCATCTTTACCACGTAAAAATGAACCCAGAACTTTGATCGTCAATGGAAGACCAGCAGCATAACGTATAACTTGACACGCTAGCTCTTCATAACCTTGATTTGGTATTAGTCTCCCAAATGCATACCTATTGAAGAGGCAATTTGCTTCCTCATGCGATAACTGATCGACATCAAGAATCAAGTTCTTTGGCACTCCATGTGCTACCAACACTTGTTCTTCTCTTGTTGTAATGATAATTCGACTTCCCGCCTTAAACCAATCGGACGCACCAGCTAATGCCTCAAGCTGGTCTATATGATCCTCATCATCTAGAACAACAAGAACCTTTCTTACACGAATCATCCTTTTCAAGTCAGAAGCACCTCTTACGGTGATGTCTGGATCATTTAACACCTCTGAAAGTACTTGTTTTTGCAATGACTTCAAACCGCACAATGGATTTTCTGAAATTTCCCTCACATTCCCAACAAAGTTTGAACCTTCGAACATAAAGGATATTTGATCAAAAACAGCTCTCGCCAAAGTTGTCTTCCCAGCCCCTCCCATCCCCCATATCCCTATCATGTGAACATCTTCAGTATCAATTTCTAAAGATGAAACTACATCTTTTACACGTGTCTCCATGCCTATCCATTTTCCATCAACACTCGAGTTAATGAAACGTAGCTCTAGGGAGATCTCTTCAACAATTTTTTTGATCAATTTAGATTCATGCCTGTTTTTCAAGAAGATTCAATTAGACAACTCAAAATTCCGCATGAACAGTTAATCTTAAATCTAAAGCATAATCATATATGATCTCATAACTATAATGATATGTGTTTCATAGATTATAAATAAATAATATTAAAGAGTATAAGTGTATAACAGAGATCTATAGCAGAGCTACGTACCCATCAAATGTGTTCTTCAACTCCCACCCAGCAAGATCGGCTGCTTCTGTTAGAGCATCTCTCCATCTCCCAGCAGCTTCTTTATCTTTAAGTTTGGAAAATGCTTCTTCAACTGCCCCACTTTGTTTCCTGACTCATCTAAAAAGACCGGGTAAGCAGTGTGCTCGTTCGTCTTCAGGCACTCCATAATCTTAACCAGCTCATCTAAGCACCAGGATGAAGATGCATAGTTCTTGGAGAAAACAATAATGTAAAATTTCGAGTCATTAATGGATCTGATAAGCTCATTACTGATCATTTCCCCTTTCTTGATTTCTTCATCATCTCTGGATGTGTAAATGCCTTTCTGCGTAAGACGGTAAGAGCATGATAGAGATGGTCAACAAAGCTTTTACGGGTGTCTTCACCCCTGAAACTTAAAAAGACATCGTACTTGAAGCTCTTTTGAATGGATGAAGCTGAAGTAGATGCCATTGAGTTGAGTGTATGCTAAGGATCAAAATGAAATCTTTAATGGGGGAATCTTGCATAAGCTGGCTGCAGACAAACAGGGTAGAGATGAAAGCGTTGATTTAAGAAGACAGATGACTCGCCACTGATTGATAATTGGAGTACGACATATTTGTTTGGAAAATGAAGAAACGGAGAAGTTAATTGGAGAAAGGAAAGCGGCCTTTTTGTTTGGTCAATATTCCTAATCTGAATTTTGAAAATAAAATATGAAAAAGCACTTTTTTTTGTGAGGATAACAACAATTAGGCTACACGGTATGGGTGACGGAGGGATGGACGGCGACGGGGGTGGCGGCACGGGGGTGACGGAGCGGAGCGAGAAGAAAGAGGGGGGCCCACATGTTTTGCTCCGTCCTGAACGGCCAAAGTCCGACGGAGAGGACGATGACTGGACGGCGACGGACCGGGCGGCACGGTGTTCCGCCCGTCGCCGACCCACGACGAACCGGGGCTGAACCCCATACCGTGTAGCCTTAGAACATGTTTTTTTTTAAGAGTGACTTTCTATGTACAGGATCTATAGGTCACCGGGTTCTTGTCAAAGATAATCCCCCGTCAGTCTCGTGTTACGGACGCGATGTTCTATTGGGCCCCGGCCGCGTACGGAAACTGACCTTCGCCCGGAAACCATACTGCCCTCACACGGGTAAAACCGCTGAGGTAACAGCTGGGTGAAAACCGGGTTGCCCTTCGGATCGAACCATGCCTCGGTAGGAACGATCCATCATAGGGACGTCCCCCCCCCCCCAATATGCCGTAGCCGGGAGTCGAACCGGCGACCTCACAAGGAGGAAGCCGGCCCAACCACCACATGGGAAACCAACTGGGCTGGAAGGGGGATAACACAATTAGAACAGGCCAGATGCCTTTTTTCCATTGATATCCTATCAATTCATTTTAAAAATACATAATTTACACTCTTTTACTTGTTTTTTAGAGTTAATTACTATTTTCGTCCCTGTGGTTTGTCAAATATCATTATTTCAGTCCATTTGTTAAAAAATTGCGATTTCAGTCTCTGTGGTTTCACTTTCGTAACCATTTCAGTCCATGTACTAACAGAATAAATGGATTGAAATGGTTACAAAAGTGAAACCACAGGGACTGAATGGTTACGAAAATGAAACCACAGGGACTGAAATCGTAATTTTTAAATTAATTGACTGAAATAGTGATTTTTGACAAACCACATGGATGAAAAAAGTAATTAACTCTGTTTTTTATTTACTACAGTTTTGTTTGTACACTAGATTATTACCTCATCTATTATATATGTAGAGTTAACTTCACGTACAAAACGTACGAAAGGCATGAAAAAGCCAAAAAAACGCGGTGGCATTTTCGTAATTATTTACATTGTAGAGTAATTATCAAAATTACTTTACAAATGATCTTGTAGCGTAATTTTAATCTTGTATAGTAATGTTGTAAAATGGTATTGTAGCGTATATTTGATATTGTAGAGTATCATAATTACTTTACAAATAATCTTGTATGGTAATTTTGATCTTGTAAATTAATTTTGTAGAGTATCATAATTACTCTACAAATGATTTTGTAGAGTAAGTTTGAATTGTATGTTGTTTAATAAACTTGCAGAGTAATTTTGATATACTTGTAGAGTAATTTTGATGCAGTATAATTTTGATACACTTGTAGAGTAATTTCGATGCAGAGTAATTTTGATACACTTGTAGAGTTTACCATACAAGATCAAAATTACTCTACAAAATCAAAATTACCCTACAAGATCATTTGTAGAGTAATTTTGATAATTACTCTACAATGTAAATAAGTACAAAAATGCCACCGTGTTTTTCATCAAAATCTTTAGTTCGTACGTTTTGTACGTTAAAGTTATTTGTATTTTATCTTTTTTATATATACGCAAGTTTTTAAAGAATATTATATAGATTAGGTAGTTTGTAGAAGAGGATTCCCTTCAATAATAACTAGTTTTTTTTACGTCGCGCGTTGAGGCGAAACCGAGCAAATGATAATGTAAAACAAACGTGATTTGAAAATAAAACATGTTGTTTAGAAAGCCATAGCATTAGAACGGTTTAGTTTATCATTGTACCGTTTTATGATACAAAACAAATACTTTATTTTGAGTACAACTTTGTTTTTAACAAAACTTATAACGGAATGTCGAGGGAAAAAATCAAGCAGAACTACGTGCTTAAGTTTTTAGAATAAAGTTATACACGTAAGTTATTAAAGAAGTATCAAATTATCTAATAAATTAATATATGTTCTAAAAAAGAAAAAATAATTATTAAAAATGGTAAAGGAAATATATGGTTTTAAAACGGGGAAAAAATTAAAATATGTTATTAAAAGTAAATATAATAATAAACTATTATAATATAAGAAATAGAAATAACAATAAAAAGCTATATATTATTTTAAAAATAATGTTACTATTCATCGTCCTTGGCAAAGACACTGGGGTATAGTGGGGTGGGGGTTTGCGGCATGGGTTGACACGTGGATTATCGGGGCACTCAATACACAAACCCAAGTTCTAGGGGTATGGTGGGCGTGGCTGGGCTGGCGAGGCCAAGCCACATCAATTTTTTTTAATATATATATATATATATATATATATATATATATAGTGGAGAGTTCAAATGAGAAGAATTTTTTTGTAAGAATAAAAAATGAAGAAATTTCAACCAATAAGAATGCTTCATTTTAATTCATTTAATTTCTGTATTTAATATTAACTAGCGGTAAGACCCTTGTGCAAACACGGGTCGTTTCTTAGACTAAACTATATTGGAACCTTTTGCGTTTTCATATGACCTTGATCACACTCTAGACCCTAAACATCTGATTGACCAAAAGTGAACAGACATTTAACCTTTGTTTTTAAAAACCAAACATCTGATTAATAAACAGATTTTAGGTTTCAAAAGAGTATATCATTTGTTTGAGGTATCTAAAACTCTGTTTGACTAAAGTCAACCACTGTTGGTAAAGGGTAATCTCTGTTTCGCCAAATCACTGTTTCTCAAGACTCTGTTTGTAACCAAACAGAGGTTTCAAACATATGCTTCTCATACCACTGTTTAATAAACAGATTTTAGGTTTCAAAAGAGTGTATCATTTGTTTGAGGTATCTAAAACTCCGTTTGACTAAAGTCAACCACTGTTGGTAAAGGGTAATTTCTATTTCACCAAATCACTGTTTCTCAAGACTCTGTTTGTAACCAAACAGAGGTTTCAAACATATGTTTTCCATACCACTGTTTGAAATCCTAACCTCTGTTTCAAAAACAAATACAAGACTCTGTTTGTAACCAAACAGAGGTTTCAAACATATGCTTCTCATACCACTGTTTAATAAACAGATTTTAGGTTTCAAAAGAGTGTATCATTTGTTTGAGGTATCTAAAACTCTGTTTGACTAAAGTCAACCACTGTTGGTAAAGGGTAATTTCTGTTTCACCAAATCACTGTTTCTCAAGACTCTGTTTGTAACCAAACAAAGGTTTCAAACATATGTTTTTCATACCACTGTTTGAAATCCTAACCTCTGTTTCAAAAACAAATACAAAATTCTGTTTGTAACCAAACAGAGGTTTCAAACATATGTTTATCATACCACTGCTTAATAAACATATTTTAGGTTTTAATAAACATATTTTAGGTTTCAAAAGAGTGTATTATTTGTTTGAGATATCTAAAACTCTGTTTGACTAAAGTCAACCACTGTTGGTAAATGGTAATTTCTGTTTCACCAAATCACTGTTTCTCAAGACTCTGTTTGTAACCAAACAGAAGTTTCAAACATATGTTTCTCATGCCACTGTTTGAAATCCTAACCTCTGTTTCAAAAACAAATATTACAAAAGGAAAAATAAACATCTGATTGACGAACATCCGGCTCACACTCATCCACCTTCTCTGATTGCATTTCCGAACCTGCGGACTGTCTTTGCTCCTCTTCGGCTCCGGCGGTTCATACTGCATGCTCCATCACAACTGAATCAATTCAGAGTTAGAATGAGATCACAAAACACCAATAACATAAAATTCAAATCAATTTAAAACAAACTCACTTTATATTCAACAATTTCTTCATCGGAAGAAAGTTAAAAAACTCATTTGGTTTGAATGAACTGCTGTAATAAGCTTGACCTATACAATACAAAAAATGAGCAAACTAAAACACAAAACAATACCATGAATAGATTGACATTGACTGCCTGATTCATAGTCTCCTGTTTAAATGTGCATACTGCTGCATCTTAGAGCTTAACAAAACAGGACCATGATGCAGAGTAATCTGCAGCACCATCTTGAACTCTTGCAGCTCATTATATGTTTGTTCACTTGGCATTCATCTCAAAAGAAGTTGGTGTTCATGATCAGCAAATTGTGTCTGCAATTACAAAATAAAAATATAATCAATATTCAGTTCTGACCCCCATTCAGGCTCAAAACAAAACAGTACATAGCATAATATAAGCCACTATTATAAACATGACTCTGTATGAAGAAATTGACAAGTAGCAGCAAGTTATAAATTTGATATAATCAATATTACCTCATTAACAACAGATGTTCTTTGAAATGGTCTTTTATCAATATTTAACTGCCAACACACAGTGAATTAGAAAACGGAGCGGATAAGAAAAAACGAAAAGCTAAAAGACTTGCAAGCTTCAATCAGTTAGTTTGCATTAAAAACTATGGTTTTTAACAGTTTCATGCGAAATCAAATGTCCCACGTGCATTATAGTACTCATCAAGTCCTACATTTATACATAAAAACATGAGAAAATCAAATTTTATAAAAGTCAAACTAAGGCATTTCATCAAACACATGGAATGCAATTAATCAAACACATTGATTTGAGATTGTTATCTTACGATACCTTGGTTAGTATTTGTTGCATGTTAACATTTTTTGAACATTTTTAATTTATTTTGAACTATTATCCAACTCGCACTCGTATACAAAGACTTAACTGTTTTTTACCTGCCATGTCTTTATTCTTACTCCAGTCATTGTGTCATGGATCTTTGTATCACGAACCATAATATTCGAAACACAAGCTCTCGTGTTATCTTTGCCGAGGCTCCCGATGCTTATTCCATGTCCCGGTCCACAATCCACTTTTTGTATGTTTACGCCGGAGCATCCTATTTGTATCGAAAAGCAATCATCGCCTGTTGAATTATTTAAAACACCAATTAATGTTACAACAAATATGTATAAACATATGTTAATTTTTGGATCGACGCAAATATATACCACAAGCAAGTTTGGTGCTATCGATGGTTACATCTTGAGAGTTTTGCAAGTGAATTCCGTCTGTATTTGGGCTGTCACCTGGGGACAAAACAGTGACTTCGAAAACCTGTACAGATTGGGCTGTCACCTGCCATAACTTGAGTGATGATCTCATCATTTACCATGTGCATACTTTGATCCATCTTTTAATAAATAAAAAAAATTATATTAATAATAAAGTATGGGACTTTAAAACTGTTAAGGTTTAAAAGTTATAGAAAGTAATCATGCAAAACCTTTTTTAATCAAGAAGAAGGCTACAAAGCCTTCATTGTCATCATCTTCCCACATATATACTGATGAAATACCGCCTTCATAATACCTAAGAGATAATTAAATCAACAATGACATAAAAATAGTAAATATTTCAGCAATGACAGATAGTAAATCAACAATGAAATACCGCCTTCATAATACAGCTTAAGACGAGCTGAGTAAAAGAACCTCACTGATCACGATAAACTGTAAATATTTCATTTGCTTCGATTTCTAGCTTCCTTAATTCAGATGATGGATAAATCCCCTCTTCCAATGGTGGATGATATTTATTTGACCACGGTGATCTACAATAGAATATGAAGAACAAGGAACTCAATGTAATATGACTAAACATCGAAGTTGAACTAAGTTCTAGAAGCCATTGATTAGATGTGGCATAATTAACAGCTTAAATACATCTGCGCAGCGGTCCCGATCTCTGATTTAACACCTTCCTTAGCCTTAACAGATTCCTCCAACTCCTTAACAACCTCCTCTTTCTGTTTCATCAACTCCTCCTTCTCCTTCACAGATTCCGCTAATTCAACCAATACGTTCGATCTAACAACCTCGTCTCGCTTTTTGATCGCTTCATGTGCCAACACTTTCAACCGGTTAAACGACACCTGCAGTTCAGATTTCGCTTTCTCAACTGCCTCACGAGCACCAGCCTGCATATTATTTTCAGATAATCAATCATCTCAGCCAAAAAACTTAACATCTATGAGAAACTAATGCATAAAACACGCACCAAAGTAGATATTTCATCATCATCGTCATCATCTAACTTAACATTACCATCCTTATTACTTGAAACTGTCTTTTCATGCCCATTATGATTATTAAACCTATAATTAACCCCAGATTAATCCCCTTTCCGCTACTTTAAACAACTCGTTGGTTTTTAAAGACGGATCAGCACACATTCTCCTTGACAAAGCACTCCTCAGTAAAGAACCGATATGCTCTTTCTGCTTGACAATATATTCTTTTACAGACATATCTAACACGTATTAGCCTGCATATTATTTTGAGATAATCAATCATCTCAGCCAAAAAAACTTTACCTCTATGAGAAACTATTGCATAAAACACGCACCAAAGTAGATATGGTGTTCGAGGGCTAATGTTGGATATGTATGACTTCAATAACGACATCTGGATGAGTCATTCCTTCGGTGGCAGATGCTACAACATAACAGCATATGTAAGCATGTCTCTTGTTATCTATACTTGAAATAAATTAGATTTTAACAATACATACTATCACTAACTGGTAGCTAATAATCCGTACTGCTAGTACTATGATCAATGATTCCTTTGCCAAAGGTAAACCAGCTCTAACAGAGAAATTAACTCGGTTTGCCCCTAACTTCCATTTACGTAGTTTCAAAGCAATTTACAAGCATTCTGATTTAGATGAAGTTATTTTTCCATTACTATAAATTTGCCCTTGACAACCAAAATAAAGTTTAGTGTTGTCACACTGTCACTGATCACATGTGCTAAGAGAGATTCAAAAGTTTTTAGAAGCAAATCCTAGAGAAATTGTCACCCTTTTCATCGAGGATTATGTCACATCCCCAAATGGATTGACCAAAGCTTTTAGTGCATCTGGTCTCACCAGATACATGTTTCCGGTGACTCGGATGCCCAAAGACGGTGGCGATTGGCCAACGATCTCCGATATGGTACTCCATAACCAACGCCTGGTTGTCTTTACATCTAAATCTGCAAAAGAAGCATCTGAGGGTTTACATTCTCTTCTGCATCACTCATGTCCATATCATCATCCTTAGCCTCTAATGATTTGGTCTTCGATTCTGGTTCTGAGCAACCCAGATGAGAAAAGAAAAGACTTATTAAACTACATGCCAGTAGAATCACTTCATTTTATGTAGAATTTGAATGATATGCAACTCACCTTTTCATAGAGGATTATCTCACATCCCCAGATGGATTGACCAAAGTTTTTAGTGCATCTGGTCTCACCAGAGACATGTTTTCGGTGACTCGGAAGCCCAAAGACGGTGGCAATTGGCCAACGATCACCGATATGGTCCTCCAGAACCAACGCCTGGTTGTCTTTACATCCAAATCTGCAAAAGAAGCATCTGAGGGTATCGCTTATGAGTGGTCATTCGTAGATATTTCATCATCATCGTCATCATCTAACTAAACATCTTTCTTTCAGGCATTTTGTCGAACACCTGGTAGGTGTGCAACCGTTGTTGAACATTACACGAAGAACAATCAATAATCAACCTAGCGTAATTCAGTTACCATCAATAATAATCAATAATCTACCTCTCGTAATTCAACAACAACAAAAACAACATTTATCGATACAATTATTCAGATCCATTGCACAAATTCAACATAAATCAATCCAAATCTATAAAATTACACGACAAACAATTAATAATCAACAATCAACCTCACCTAATCCAACAACAACAGCAAAAAAAAAAAAAAGATATACACGATCAATTCTTACCGGAAATAGAACGTCGTTGTGTAAATCAGTGAAGATGAATCGATAGTGAGTACCAGCTTTGAATCGATGTGAGTACCAGCAATTATCTACAGAAAGAGAGAAAGAGGAAAGACAACTGTGAATCGATAATAATAAGAAGAAGAAGAAGAAGAAGAAGAAGAAGAGAGTGAGTACCAGCTTTGAATCGATAGTGAGTAGCAGCTGTGAATCGAAATATGATCGGAGGAAGAAGCAGTTGAAAAGTTCCAATGTGAGAGAGTTTTAGAGAGAGAGACCTGGTTTGAATTTTGATTGTGGAGCCTGAATGATTTATCTTATATATGTGGAGCCACAATTTTGAATTTTGAATGTGATGAAGATTTTGAATTTTGAATGTGGAGCATATCTTTGAATTGGAGCCAAGATTTTGAATATGGGCAGTGGTTTTGGTTGTTGAGGATACAACATAGGTTGAACTTTAGTGGTTTGCCCTTTTGTATGAGCATTAGTGGTTTGCCCTTTTGTATATGGGCAGACCTTTGAAAAGGTGAATGTGGGCCACCTTTGAATTTAAAAGCGGGGCAGTGGTTTGAATTTATGATGTCACTATGCTCTTTCTTTGGCTTCCACCTCATTGTTGATGACGTAAGAAAAGCCTTGTTGGACATGCTCTCTAGCTGACACATCAGCTTTTCTTATGTCACTTGGATTTCTCCTTTTATAGAAAGTATAGATGTAAGGATATATTGGTAAATTTAGATGGATCATTAATTGGTAGTCTTCCTTTTTTAATAGCCAACTACATTAAATTTGTAACTTATTTTCAAAATAACATATTTTTTCAAAAAAGAAAAAATATATAATTATAAGTGTAGCATAAATTACGAGGTGTGTAGGATGAATTGCGAGCTGTGTAGGATAAATTTCAATATGTGTAGAATAAATTTCAATACGTGTAGGATAAATTTTGATGTGTGTAAGCAAAAAATTTAAGTGTGGATGATGATAGTGTTTATGACTAATTAATTAGTCAAATATAATAATAAATTAGTTGAGAGAAAAACTATTTAATGTTTTACATTTGTACTCTTTGTTCTTTTTCTTCTTAATTTAATTTTCTTCTCAAATGAACATTCCCCTATATATATATATATATATATATATATATATATATATAGGGGAATATATATATAGGGGAGGGTTCATTGGGGAACACTAAAAAAGTGGGGAACAGGGGAACACTTTTAAAAATTATACTTAACATGTTAAAAAAATATTTTTCTAATTTTTTTTCGGCGCTTTTTCTTATAAATACAAGTAGAAACATTTTTGATAAAAAAAATCAAAAACTAATAATATAAAAAAATGTTTAAAAAACAGTTATATCTTATAGAATTAACTTAACATGTTAAAAATAAATTTTTTAAAAAAATTTTTCAGCGCTTTTCTTTATAAAAAGGAGGAGAATTTAGTCGAGTAAAAAAATATTTTTTTCTATAAAAAAATATTTTTAGCCTTTTTTTAATTGTTTTTTTAATATTTTTAGTTTTTGATTTTTTTTTATTAAAAATGCTTCTACAAGTATATATAAGGAGAAGAGCCGAAAAAGATGTTTAAAAAATTAATTTTTAACATGTTAAGTTAAATTTTTAAGAGTGTTCCCCGGTTCCCCACTTTTTTAGTGTTCCCCAATGAACCTCACACTATATATATAACCATTAAAAACTACATAAACATATATAATAATTACAAAAAACATAGTATCAAAATAAAAACAATCATTCTTCGTCGTCTTCGTCGGTTTCGAACCCAGGAATCGTTGAAACATGATCCACCAAATTAGATCGAAGGTTGTGATGTATATCCCTTGACTTGATCAAAAATTCATTTGACGCTTTATCTTCGTCTGTAACTGTTACGTTACCTAATTGGGGTCATCGTCATTAGTAGGTAACGACCGCTCTACCTTCATCCTCCAAAATCATGTTGTGAAGAATGATACATGCGTACATCACGTTTCCAACCTGATCCTTGTCCCATAGTCGACAAGCATTGCCAATATTCGTCACCTTTTCTTCAAAACACTGAATGCTCGCTCGAGTCTCGACGTCTTTACGTGCAGCCATTTGGACCCTGTTAAACTTTAATATGATTTATCAAGTCATATATTTTTGGGCGCGCGGGGTAGGTTTTTAGGTGGGGGTGGGGTGGGGTGGGTGGGGTGGGGGTGGGTGTTTAGTTTTTGGGTGGTGATGTAGTGGGTTTAGTTTTAGATTATTGGACACTTATCACTCTATCCTTCTTACACTTCTAACAATTAGGAGCCTTTGTAAAATAATTTGACCCGGCTTGTATGAGAATAAAATTTAGAGCTAATAAAACTTCAATCAAAACTATGTAAAGGAATATAAACCTCTGATTATCTATGCGTCACACCTCCTGTTGTAGTAATATAATCAATTTTATCTTCATTCAACCATGTAGTTATAAATCATATAAGATTTTGTTAATAAAAAAACCAGCTCATGTACACACCACAATTCTCAACAAAATGAAAGAGTAAAGTGCACGGATAGTCCCCGTTGTTTTGTAAAATAACACCTATAGTCTCTAACTTTTGGAAATTACACAGGTGCTCCCTGTGGTTTGATAGTTTGTTACTCGGATAGTCCCTGAAGTATTAAAAAATATTAAAAATACCCTTAATGTCCTTAATGTATTAAAAAATATTAAAAATATTAAAAGATAAAGTTAACTCAAGTGGGACCCACCCCACCCTCACCCCCACCACCACCACCTGCAACTCCCAAACACCACCACTCCCTTAACTGAAACAAATCGAAAACAATCAGTTTTTATTTTAACCTTTAAAACAACCAGTCTGAAATGTTCAAAAAGATCAAAAACACAACTAAAACAAATCGAAAACAGTCCGAAATGTACAGATTATATCCGAGACAAACCGAATATTGATAAAAAATAATTCGAAATTCACCGAAAACAATCAAAACAGTCTGATTTCAGACACGAAACGTTCCGAAATTCGACCGAATTAGTTCTTTTTCTTTGTACGTTTTTTAATCAGAACACCAAACAATACGAAAACAGATTATGCAATGTGCATAAGCTGCAGATCCAGATCTCAGTCTGTTAGATTTATTAGGCTTCTGTTCTCAATACCGAATAACCAGCAAATCAGGGTTGGAAACGTGACGGAGAAGAACCATCGAGACTTGTCAGGTAAGTGTTTGTTCAGAAACCGTCACTGCGGCGCACACAATGGCGATTTCCTCCGGTGTTGATGCGATTGTGACGGCGAGGTAGGCAGATTTGGATTGAGCGTCGGAGGATGAGAGTGTGTTGAGTACTTGAGTGTTTTGAAGGTGCTGCAATGGAGGTTTTTTTAGAGAGAGAAAGAGGTGGGAGAAGGGGATTTATGTAGGGTTTTATTAATGGTGGGACCTACTTGAGTGTTTTAAACTTTATATTTTATAGTAAGGGTATTTATGTAATTTCACATCCATTTAATACCAAAAACTAACCTTCATCTAAGTTAGGGAGCCAATGATCTCTAGATCAAGTGGTGGAGGGCTTGCATTTCTCTTGAGAGATGCAGGTTCGACTCTCACTTGGTGCAGAGTGAGGCACTGGTGGGTGGGTTACCGGGTTTTACTGGTAATTTCACCGTCGTGCCTACGGGCGGGTGGGTTACCGGGTTTTCCCCGGAATTGGTGGTGGACTCGGGTTACTCTCGGAGTACTCCGTTTGTCCAGTGGGTGCCCCGAGAGTGCTCGGGATTGAGTTTGTTGGCCGTTCAAAAAAAAAATCTAAGTTAGGGACTATCTGAGTAACAAGTTGTCAAACCACAGGAGTATACATGTAATTTTGAAAAGTTGAGGACTAATGGTGAAATTTCACCAAACCACATGGACTATCGTGCATTTTACTCAAAATGAAATGTCACAACAATAATCAAAATTAACAATCACATATCTTATTTAATACAATTTCATGAAAAAACTGAGTAATTTACCGCAAGTCAATTATATGATACAAAAGTCAAACAACTTTGTATTTATAGTTTTACAAAATTAGAGCCATAGCGACATCATAAACAAATTACCTATATATTAAAAACTCAACTGAATGAACAGTAACATATATACTAATAAAAATATAATTGAATTAATACAACATCAACGAACGAATGAGTAAATGGTATTGGGTATCAGTACCGGTATTAAATTTACCGAACCGGGTGTATTTTTGGTGCCGGTTCGGCACCGGTATTCATCGGTTTTTACCCTCAAATACCGGTGCCGTACCAAGACCGACCGGTACCGAGCCGTACCATACCAGGTATATTCGGTACCGGTACCCACTTTTTGGGATTTCGGTAACGGTATTTTCGTTACCGATTGGTACTGAGCTCATCAAATCCTGTAGCAACGTAGCAATGCAAGTAATTACACTGTTTAAATTACTTTTCATACACACAGTAGGTAAACTATATTTCGTTTGAATGAGATTTTATATACACAACAACTATTTTCCTTTATTTTTTGTCTTTTTCTGTAATAAATAAATTGTAGCATGTAAATTAACTTAGATATTTAGATTATTGATGAGCAAATCGTATCAAATCATGTAATCAAACCGGTATGGTTAATCATGTAAATTAACCATACCTGTATTTATTGATTTTTCCCTTCAAATACCATACTGTATCTTACCGAGCATTTTCGGTGCCGGTACCTAATTTCGATAATTTTCCGGATCGGTACTTTCGGTGCCATTACCGGTACCGAGCTCATCCATATTTTAACGTGTTAGCACCGTAATAACTGAACTGAAAACAACCGAATTTCCAACGTGTAGGACGTGTGGGTCCTATTATTATATATTATGTTATTTAAAATCGCTTTTTTAGGACGGAGTGACTATTCTTTTCACGACATTTTATTTATGTTTTGATATTCGGTATCAACTTGCCGTTACGAACACACGTTTTACAGTTATTGGAGCCCCGCCGCAACGCGCGGATGGAAAACAACTAGTTACTATTGAAAAAGAACCCTCGAGCTTTGACTCTTTATCAGTGCTAATCCTCCTATCTTGCTTTTTTTTTTTCCAAACAGTCCTCCAACCTAACTTTCTTACAATTATGTCCTGCACAGGGGCGGACCTATAGTGATAGAAGGGGTAATAACCTCCGTTGCCCCTTGACGCTCCGATGACGTTCCGACGGTATTGTAAATTTTGGAAAAATTTAATCTTTTTTTCGATTTCGTTACCCATTTTTATTGAAACGTTACCCCTATGCGGATCTTGTAGATCCGCCACTGGTCCTGCAAACAGCACAAACTTAATAAAAACTTAATAACCAAAGATCAGCAGTCTTTTAATTTGCCAATTTCATCCCCTGTTCCAAGCTGTAAGTAAACCTTTCTATCCATTCTTTGTTTTTTTATAAAATTGTAACATGTTCAGTAGCTTCCATCAACACGAGTTAACAATCACATATGTTGTTTACTACAATTCTGTGAAGAGCTGAGTGAATTTTATGAAAGTCAATACTATGATACAAAAGTCAAACACCTTTGTATTTATAGTTGGTATGGTAAATATGCGTGTAAACCAAACTTGTTTATGATCTTAAATTACTTAGTTTTGTTCGTTATTTTATTGGCCGAGTAACCCCATACCCATCCATCGAAAGTTATACTTGTTTTAAGTTGGACCTTTCTAGCAGGTTTGACTTGTTCAATGGTCCAAATCTATTAATATCCACAAACATAATCATAAAAAAGGAATAGACTGTTACTACAAAAACCTGTAAAGAGATAGGCTTAAAGAAATAAACAGCGATACAAAATGAAATTTCTCTATATAAAAAATTGATCAATGAACTTTCTTCACTTTCCATTAGACAAATTACCACAAGTAGTTATCTCTGTAAAATTAGTGAAACCTATGTTACATGGTTTATCACTACATGTGTTGGATGAAATGCCACAAAAACTATAATTCTTTTGTTTTCCGACACAAGCTTTGTTTTCTTCAAGCATGCTGCAGACTGGAGATTAGCGGTTGCTGCTGGTGCAATGTTTTGTATGCTGTCCTATTTTATAATTGTGATATTCAGTCTCTGAAGCTGTTATACAGAGCCATTTGGGTAACATCCGTGTTGGTGATAGCATTTGTTACACTTAAACCATGACAAATTCTTTTCGAAACTCTGCATTCTTCACTTTGTAGCCCAACTGTGACAAACAAACAAATTTATGTAGTATGATCACCTGCATCCATCTCTATAAATTTGAAGTGAATTCTGAAGCACATTTATGTAAATCAAAATGTGTTTATGATCTCACCAGCCACCAGTCGGAAACACTTTCACCGACACAGTCTCAAACCCAACAGTTTCATAACCAAATCCCATCAATCCGACTACATGTGGCTCACGGATAGGCTTGACCACTGGAGTTATATCAAGGGTACCAAAATCTGTTCACCTGATCACAATTAAAAAGTTACTGAGTATAAGGATTTAGTGCAACGAGTATAAGCATTTAGTGCAACCAAACATATTATAATACAGATTTTCATCCAACTTTAACACCTCTTTTTTGTATATTCGTCATCATCATCATCATCAATCCCACCAATACTGTCTTGAAAGTAATAGCCCACCAACAGAAGGGAAACGCCCAGGTAGCTCACCAACGCTGATATCTGTACCACACACCAAAAATAAAATAAACATCCTTCGGTTCAAACCAGCTCCAAAACAACCTAATTAAAGTCATTGATTTACATAGAACCGAAGAATCAAGGTTAACAATTTCAAATCCATGAAAAAAGTAACAAAAACCACTATTTAAACTTGAAGACAAATTACGCTGAATTTGATATAAATTAACAATCAAACATCCAACTTTAACTAAAATAACTGGACTTTCATCCATTTCTTGTGGTTTGTAAGAGAGGAAAATTTAGAGCTACCAAAACGCCAAACAGAAACTACGTAAAGGCGTTAAAACTTCTGATTATCTATACCAACCTGTTGTAATGATATATTTAACTTTAGCATCATTCAACCATGTAGTTAATATCACACCACAGTTCTCAACACAATGAATTTTGTCAACAACAATCAAAATTAAATTTGACCTTATTGAAAAATTTGTCACCATGAATCAAGAAATGCAACTTAAAACAGAACCAATTTTCAAAGTCCTTGAAACAAAATTTGAAGTCAGATGTTATGTGTAGGTCAAAAGACATATGCTTTTGGACAACCAAATAATTGACCAAATCCAAAACGGTGCATTTAGCAAATTTTCAAGGATGAAATTACAATACCAGGAACCCTCCAGCTTTCAACTTTTACAACTTCTAACCCTCCTACCTTGCTTTCTTTCCAAAACAGCCCTCCAACTTATCTTTTTTATTACTATGTCCTGAAAACAACACAAGCTAATTAATAACCAACTCCACAACAAATTTCACAATCTAAATTGATGTGTTTAGCAAATAAAAAGAAGAAGAAACTGATGAACCTTTGAATCGACTTTGACCATTTGAAGGTAAGTTTTGGACATGATTCGGTGACTAAGCCAAAGCTAAACCATAGAGGTAGGTGTAATCCTTTGGTTCAATGTACTGCCAAAATACATAAAAAAAAAGATAGGTGAAGCAGCTAACAAGCAAACCAAGTAAGCCTGATTATTGACTAATTTCACCTTTTAAAGTACCTGGCTTTTATGTAAAAATTTAATTATTATTCTTGCATGAAACCAAAAAAAAAACATTTCACTATTGGACAGTTTATTGGTCGCAAACAGCCCCCAATTAAATTAAGATGACAGAATGATAATTATGTTTTTATCTATTTGCAGGTTCTTTTGCTTTATATAAGAAAGTACCTATGTTATCCCACAGTTATATGTAGCAGTAGAAGGTGTATGTTGATCTTTCAAATACGGCCAACCGGTTGCCGATACTGAAATCTTCTCCACTTCCATTTGAGCTTCTAAACCCACTCCTGGTTTTCATGATCTTCTTTCTCTGGTCGTGAGGAATTAATAGTTTATGCGCTCTTTGCATGGCTCATCGACTCCTCAAAACAAAACATGTCTTCTGCTGGTTATCGAGGTCGCTCCAACAGTTCTGGTCATGGAGCCAAACAGGGCCTGACATCATATTCAAGCAGATTGAAATTTACACCTTCAACGAGCATGTGAAGTTCTAATAAGGCCCCACATGCCGGTTCAAATTAGGAGTACTGACGTGGACGCTTTTGAGCATCAGACTTTCAACTGGCATGTCAAGTTCTACCAATTCCTCACATCGTCTAACAATTAAATTCTCGAGATTCCGACACCCCTTAAGGTTAAGCGTTTTCAACTTAGTAGTAACGAGGCGGAGGTTTTTGAGCATCAGACTTTCAACCGGCATGTGAAGTTCTACCAAATCCTCACATTTTTCAAGATATAACCTCTCGAGATTCAAAGTTTGGGTAAGGTCAAGGGTTTTCATCTTAGACCAAAAGATGAGGAGGCTTTTGAACTTCAGACCTTTAAGGGGCAATTGAAGTTCTACCAAATCCTCACAAAGAAGAAGATCTAACTTCTCAAGATTCAAATTTTGGGTAAGGTCAAGGGTTTTCAACTTAACACTATTGAGGTAGAGGCTTCTGAGCTCTAGGCTTTCAACGGGCATGTGAAGGTCTACCAAATCATCACACTTTGTAAGATCTAACTTCTCGAGATTCAAAGTTTGGGTAAGGTCAAGGGTTTTCAACTTAACACTATCGAGGTAGAGGCTTCTGAGCTCTAGGCTTTCAACGGGCATGTGAAGGTCTACCAAATCATCACACTTTGCAAGATCTAACTTCTCGAGATTCAAAGTTTGGGTAAGGTCAAGGGTTTTCAACTTAACACTATCGAGGTAGAGGCTTCTGAGCTCTAGGCTTTCAACGGGCATGTGAAGGTCTACCAAATCATCACACTTTGTAAGATCTAACTTCTCGAGATTCAAAGTTTGGGTAAGGTCAAGGGTTTTCATCTTAGACCAAAAGATGCGGAGGCTTTTGAACTTTAGACCTTTAAGGGGCAATTGAAGTTCTACCAAATCCTCACAATGAAGAAGATCTAACTTCTCGAGATTCAAATTTTGGGTAAGGTCAAGGGTTTTCAACTTAACACTATGGAGGTAGAGGCTTCTGAGCTTTAGACCTTCAAGGGGCAATTGAAGTTCTACCAAATCCTTACACATCCTAAGATCTAACCTCTCGAGATTCCGACACTCCTTAAGGTTAAGTTTTTTCAACTTAGTACATCTAAGGGAAATGTCATTGAGCTTTAGGCTTTCAACGGGCATGTTAAGTTCTACCAAATCCTCACTTAGGTTCACACTTAATGTGTCGAGATTCTGAGCCCAGGAAATATCCAAGGTCTGCAACTTAGATTTATCAACGGAAAGAGATTTGAGCTTAAACTTTTCATTGGGCATGTGAAGTTCTACCAAATTATAACATTTAAGAACTAACTTCTCGAGATTCAAAGCTTGGGTAAGGTCAAGGGTTTCCAACCTAAATGAAAAGAGGTGGAGGCTTTTGAACTTTAGACCTTCAAAGGGCAATTGAAGGTCTACCAAATCTTCACATACATCAACCTTCAGTTTGTCGAGATTCTTAGCCCGCTTAAGATATAAGGTAAGGTCCTCATATTATGATTCTCAAGGTGAAGGGATTCAAGCTTAAATTCAACGGGTACATAAAGTTCGTTTAACTCCTTACATCGGTAAAGATGTATCGTCTGGAGGTTAAAAGTTCTCGGAAGGTTAAGTTTTTTCAGTTTAGAACAACCGAGGTAGAAGCATTTGAGCTTTAGACATTCAGTGGGCATGTGAAGTTCTACCAAATCCTTACAGTATTTAAGCTCTAACTTCTCGAGATTCCGAGCCCTCTCAAGGTTAAGTGTTTTCAGCTTCTTACAATTAAGGTAGAGGCTTTTAAGCTTTAAACTTTCAACGGGCATGTGAAGTTCTACCAATTTAAAACAGCCTTCAAGATTTAACCTCTCCAGATTCGTATTTAGCCCAACGTTCAAAGATTCCAACCCACAATAACGGATGTCAATGAATCTGAGATTCTTTAGAACCTATCAAGAGCACAACGTAAGAATGAACTCTATGTAATGACAACAAAAATAGATATATTAATGCATTAGAATGATGTAAACGAGAACTAATTAATCATAATTCTACCTTTTCTCCAGCTTTCCAACGTTGACCAAAACCGGTGTGTTTTATTTCAAGGCCAACAAGATTATTTGGATGAAATTTTTTTGGAAAACAATTAAAACGGTAATTGCACAAAGATAAATATCTTAACCCATTTGGTAGGAGGCATATGCTATCTTCACCAATATCCTTGCAGTCATAGCCAGAATCACATTGATGCTTCATTTCAAGAAATCTGAGTCCCCTCATTTTTTGAAAACCTTTCTTGGCACCAGATAGATTGTCCAAATGCAGTTTTATACATTGTATTGCTTTAGTACCCTGTAATAAGAAAGCACATACATGAACCTTGTGTCATAAGAAATAAGTATGTGTCAGTTTTCTCCACCTTACAAATAAACTTGAAACTTACCTTATTATTAACCAATATATCCTCAATTTCCTCTTTAATCCACAATCGGCTATGTCTGTGAGGCTCATCGGGGTGCGAACGACGAACAATATTCTTACCCATTTCTTCTATATGGTCATGCATATCCAAGTACTCACCATACATATCCAAGTCCAAAGGTTTAGATTTAAAAGTTATAAGAGATTTTTGCTCAAGAACTCTTAAACCACTTTTGGCATGGAATCCGCAGCTTTCAAGCGCTCTGATTGCTTCTTCTTTCTCCCAACCTTTTAGTATACATGCAACATCTAGAAATATTTCCTTGTAATCCTCTTCTAGTCCGTCATAGCTTACTTCCAATATCTTCAGAGTTTCCTTTAATGGAATTGTTTTTAGTCGGTCTAAAGCATCTCTCCATTCAAGCTCATCTTTACCACATAAAAATGAACCCAGAACTTTGATCGTCAATGGAAGACCCGCAGCATAACGTATAACTTGACATGCTAGCTCTTCATAACCTTGATTTGGTATTAGTCTCCCAAATGCATACCTATTGAAGAGGCAATTTGCTTCCTCAATCGATAACAGATCGACATCAAGAATCAAGTTCACACGGTGTGCTTTTAACACTTGCTTATCTCTTGTTGTGATGATAACTCTACTTCCCGGCTTAAACCAATCAAGCTCACCAGCTAATGCCTGAAGTTGGTCTACATGATCCACATCATCTAGAACAACAAGAGCCTTTTTATCACACATCCTTTGTTTCATCATATTTTTCCCTTCATGAACACCATTTACGGTGATCTTTGTATCCTTCAACACGTCTGAAAGTACTTGTTTCTGCAATGACCTCAAACCGCACAGCGAGCCTTTTGAAAATTCCCTGACATTTTCAACAAAGCTTGAACCATCAAACCGAAAGGATATTTGATCAAAAACAGCTCCCGCCAAAGTCGTCTTCCCAGCCCCTCCCATCCCCCATATCCCTATCATACGAACATCTTCAATATCAATTTCTAAAGATGAAACTACATCTTCTACACGTGTCTCCATGCCTACTAATTTTTTATCAGCGCTCGGGTTAATGGAACGTCGCTCCAGTGAGATCTCTTGAACAATTTTTTGGATCAGTTTAGCTTCATGTCTGTTTGCCAAAGAAGATTCAATTAGACAACTCAAAACCCACATGAACGATTAATCTCAAATCTATAGCATACAATCCTGTAGTATGATCTCATAACGTAATGACATAGTACTGATGTTTCAGAATTTTTTGCAGGAATAGGTGGTTTGACCACCAAAAGATCACCTCTAGGTGGGCTTGGAATAAATGAGTGAAAGTAGGTATATAGTTATTTGATATGGCGATATTCAGGGGGTTTCTGACACAAATCTGGGACTTTATTTAATATCGCTATATCATATACATATATACATCAATATCGCTATTTGATATACATATATACATCAATATCGCCAACTAGAGCATATATATATAAGAATATCGCTATCCCATGTATACATATACTTTAATATCGCTATTTGATATGAATGTATATATCAATATCGCTATCCCCTGTCTATATATTCTTATATTGCTTTTTAGCATATATCGCTATCCCCTATCTATATATTCTTATATTGCTTTTTAGCATAAACCACTATTACATTACATTGAGAAAAAAATACAACCAAATAAATACATAAGCGTTGACTGTACAAGTCACCATGGAATTTTTAAACTTAACAAAATCTCATAGTTGGAAATTGAAATTCGAGTATACATTTTTTTAACAGCAACTTTTATAAAAAAACGGCCATTAGCAAATCGCTAGGGCCAACAAAACACACACGACTTACAAATTAAAGTTACACCAATCCCTCCACGTAATACTCTTATACATCGATGTATTTTTAATCCACAAATAACCCAACGCCTTGATATCTTCTTTTATGTTGGCACTATAGCCCCGACGTTGGGTTTTAATATATAGTATAATATAATGTTACGACAATCAAATTTGAGTATCATCCTTTTATACTCGTGCTTGCGATTGCTTCAAAATACATCAACTTCGCGTATCTTTTTTTTTTCTTCATTCGTTTTGGGAGTTTATTAGCCAATGGTGTGGTGTGTTGATTTTTTTTTTTTTTTTTTTTTGCGTTTTCGGTTAAAGATGTCATCACGGCTCACAAGAATACTTATGGGGATAACAAGAAAAGGAAGGTGATACAGGCGATTGTTTTCATGGCTACGTGGTGCCTATGGAAATCTAGGAACAAAGTCATTTTCGCTAGTAAAAGCGTCAATGTGGCGAACATAAAAGAATATATCAAGGCGTTGGGTTATTTGTGGATTAAAAATAGATCGATGTATAAGAGTATTACGTGGAGGGATTGGTGTAACTTTAATTTGTAAGTCGTGCGTGTTTTGTTGGCCCTAGCGATTTGCTAATGGCCGTTTTTTTATAAAAGTTGCTGTTAAAAAAATGTATACTCGAATTTCAATTTCCAACTATGAGATTTTGTTAAGTTTAAAAATTCCATGGTGACTTGTACAGTCAACGCTTATGTATTTATTTGGTTGTATTTTTTTTCTCAATGTAATGTAATAGTGGTTTATGCTAAAAAGCAATATAAGAATATATAGATAGGGGATAGCGATATATGCTAAAAAGCAATATAAGAATATATAGATAGGGGATAGCGATATTGATATATACATTCATATCAAATAGCGATATCATTCTTATATATATATATATATATATATATATATATATATATAGGGGGCGGTTCCCCTAAGAAGCCTATTTTGCCTAAGTTGCCTAAGAAGCAATCTACACCATTTTTTTAAACAACCAATGGACCAGATTAGATCCCTAATATTAAACTAGATAAGTAAACAAAATAAAACGCGCGGGGGTATTTTCGTCATAAACAAAAAAATAGTACTGGACAAAAAGCAAAGCAGTTATTGACGATTCAAAAACAGTTCTTCTTCACTCTCTCTCAAAACTTCCCAATCGCTAACAAACGTCCCCTAAAATCGACAATCAGACAGACGAAAATCGAACAAACAACAACAAAAACAGCATCAACGATGGATTCAGAGAGTACGTTCCATTTTTTTTTTTTTGCATTTTGGTGTATTCGTTTCAATTTTGTACGGTTTTTCTAAGTTTCTTCGAAATCAAATCGATTACACAGGTTCTAAGAGATCTACAAGAAGCCAGAAGCATAAAGAAACAAAACCTGATGACGATTTCGAAGGTTTGTTAAGGATCTGTAAACGAACAGATTTCTAGGGTTTTAATATGTCTAAACTGATTCATGTTCTGCATTTTATAAAACAGATCGATCGTTGTGTTTTAATGAAATAGTGCTGGTTTATTTTTTGTGCTGGTTTATTTTCTGTGCTGGTTTAACCTATGTGCTAGTTTAGTGTTTTAGAAATATCTAGCACAAAGTTGTGGTTGGTTTTCTGGTTTTGAAATCAGTGCTGGTTTAACTTCCGTGCTAGTTTAGTGTTTTTAAGAAACTAGCACAAAGTTCTAGTTGGTTTTTTGGGTTCCAAATCTGTGCTGGTTTACTATCTGTGCTAGTTTATTGTTTTAGAAGAAACTAGCACAAAGGGTTTAGTGTTTTCTAGTAAACTAGCACAAATTCTAGTTGGTTTACCGTCTGTGCTACTTTAGTGTTTTAGAAGAAACTAGCACAAGTGGTTTTTTGGGTTCCAAATCTGTGCTGGTTTACCGACTGTGCTACTTTTAAATTCAGGAGATAAGTAATATAAGTTTCAGTTGCTTTTTTGTGTGTGAAAACAGAGCTGTACAATCCCAAACCACTACAAATTGTACAACCAGGAGAACCAATCCCTACTTTTGATAATGAACCTTTGCATCCCATTCCACTCAAAGTTGTAAGACCAACAAAAAAGGAATATTATATGAGTCCGAAATTTTGGAATGAAGTAGCAATCTGGGGGCCAAGCTATACCAATCATCCTACTTCTGGTGGTGAACCTTCAGATCCCATAAAAGAAGAGATTGATGAGAAACCTGAAATCTCAGTTGTACAACCCAAACAAGAAGAAGATGATGAAAAACAAAAGATCCCCATCCTACAACCTAAACATGAAGAAGATGAGGAAAAACCTATAATCTCAGTCAAGAATTTTGGAAGGAAGTAGTAATCTAGCCAGCTCCTGCTATGATCATCATGTTTATGTTGTTTGTTTTAGTTTTCTAATGTTATCAATGTTGTTATGTATTATGATCATGTTTTTCTGAACCTTATGTAACAATGATGTTTTGAATTATAAAAATCATGGTTTATTATGTATTAAATGATCAAAATGGTACTGGTTATTGTTTTTTTAATATATAGTACACTTTATAACTTGTGCTGGTTACTATGTTTCTTCTGAAATTACTTGCAGGCTCATCAGACAGTGACTTCGAACAACCGGAAAAGAAACAAAAAACAGCACTAAAACCTGTTGCCACAAACCTTGAACCTATACGATCAACACTTTTCAAGGAATTTGATAAGAAAAAAAGAATTAGAATCAGGAACAGCCCAAAAAACCTTGCTCAATTCATGCAAGTGTTATCTGACGAACAGAAAGCAGAAGTAGATAACATGGGATTTGAAAGCATGAAGAACTTTGATATAACAAATATACCAACTGATCTGGGATACTGGCTCACTAACAATTATGAACCTACAATCAACACACTGAATCTAGGTACACATAATGTAGTGATAACACCTAACCTAGTACAAGAAGTTCTTGGCATACCAATGGGTAAAGTGAAGGTTAAGGAGTTGACTAAACCATCAATGAGTGATCCAGTTGTTGCAGAGTTTAGAAATCAATTTGAAATTGATGATGAACTGCCAAAAATGCGTCATATTATTCATGTTGTGAAAGAACAGAAGGAGAGTGGAAGGCTATTTCAACTGAACTTTCTTGTAATGTTCAACTCAATAATGGCAGAGCTCACACACGGTGGCAGCGTCAACATGAAATTCCTTACAACATTGCAACCTGATGTAGATATTAAGGATGTTGACTGGTGCAGCTACGTGATCGACTGCTTGAACAGAAAGACAACAAGCTGGTTCCAATCTAAAGCAGCACATTACATCGGACCGATAACATTTCTAGTGGTATGTTGTAGTTATCTAAAAATGATCTATATTTATTGTTTTTTATCAAACATAATAACAAAAACTAACTTGTAAATCAATCAGTTGGTTTATGCTCATGATACATACCAAAGAACAAATCCAACACAGAAGATGATACCAGCTGTAATGTATCATAAAAATGATACAATTAAAAAGCTTGGTCCGGTGGTGGAAAGCAATAAAAGAAAGAGAAGTGAAAAAGATGGGAAACCAGCACAGAAACTCACCTTGACAACACAAACACCTACTCAAAAGGTGGTGAAGAGTAAGAAGAAAACAAGTTTGAAAGCAGCAACAACTGGTGAAACAGAAGAAAATGAAAAACGAAAGAATTTGAAGGTAAAACTGAAGATGAAGAAAAAAGCACCAGCTGAACAACCTCTATCCACATATCAAAAAATCTCAAAGGAAACTGATGAAGCTAGAAATCATTACTTTAGTGACTTCCCAGAATCTCTAGACATTACACAAAGTTTGGACATTCCACAATCCCAGGAAAAACTCTCACAAATTCCACCTACAAATCCAACAAGTGGAGTGGTAATTTCTATTTTATTGTGTTTATCTGTAGTATTACTGAAAAAAGTGCTGGTTTAGATGGTTATTGAAAAAATGTGCTACTTTTATGACATTTGTTGAAAAATGTGCTACTTTTATGACATTTAGTGTTTGGAATGTTAAATTGTGCTAGTTTATACCTAGTATATGTTAGTTTAATGTTAGAATTTGGAATGTGAAATTGTGCTGATTTATATGCTAAAGTGTGCTGGTTTAAATGGATTGTAAAACTGTGCTAGTTTGAAATGTGCTACTTTTATTGTAAACTTTTATCATGTGTATGTAAAAATAAAAATGGAAAATGTGCTACTTTTACAATTTGTGCTACTTTATAAAAAGAATGTGCTACTTTTACAATTTGTGCTACGTTATAAAAAGAATGTGCTGGTTATCTTTTCAGGAATGGATTTGTCTGATAAAATCCAAAACAAAAGAGCTGGACATGCATGTCAAAGAAACACACGAAATGATTGCAGAATGTTTAACAAAGTACAGAGGTGATGAGGTTGTGGATGCTGTGGATGAGTGGAGAAAAAGATTGGTAGTATATGGTGAAAAGTACAATTTCGAGAAGCAAGAATCAGAAGCAGGGAATGAAGAAAAGAAAAAAGGAGGAAGTGGAGAGAAGACAGAAGGAGGGAATGAAAAGGAAGAAGGGAATGAAGTTAAACTTACCCAATCACAAAAAAAATGGTGGTCTCACAATTTGATTCAACTCCTTTCAGAATCACCAGTTCAATGTGGCCAGAGATTATAAAAGAAATAGAAAAGGCAGAACAAGCAGCAAGCAGCAAAAAAGATGGTGCTGATCATGGAGTTGGTGGTGAAGAAGAAAAGGATGCAGGTGGATAAAAGGCTAAAGATGGTAAACCTGATGGGGAAACAACAAAGAAAGGAGGTGAAGATGCTAATGAACCACCAAAGGGAGAAAGTGACACTGCTGGTCAACCAGCAAAGAAAGAAGGAAATGAGGCTGCTGGTCAACCAGCACAGCAAGGAGAGGTTTTTAAAACACCAGAAAAGGAAACCAAAAAAGACAGTGAAAAACAAGAATTCATAGGTGAAGACCTAAACGCCGGAGACCAGAAGAAAAAAAGACAAAGCAAACGTACAACTCACCCTGCCGAACCTTTATGTTCACCATATATGCAGCGAGTTGTACAAATAAAAACAAAAACTGAAAAAATTGAAGAAAGGATAGCCGAATGGATGTTCTCGACAGTTGACGACCCCTGGTAAGTATAAAAACCAACAAAATCTTAATTGGATAAAAATAAGTATTTAAACTAATGTGTATTACAACAATGCAGGGTGTTTATATTTGAGACAGCATTTAGCACAAACCTTTCAAGGGTATTTCTGGAGTCGCTTCACCCGAACTTATACATACATGTCCAAGTCCTAACAGCTTGGTCATTGGTACTAAACAGTGAAGAGGTCTACAGAAGCAAAGGTTCACCGGCAAGAGTTTTCTGCCCATGCAACATGCTTGTATGTTTTCTAATATGTGCTGGTTTTAATAACAGATTAGAAAAAGCACATTTAACAAAATGTTCTGGATTATTACACAGTGTGCTGGTTTTGAAATATTAATGTTTTATTAATAGCTGGTTAGTCTAATATATGAAATGCTATTATTGTGCTGGTTCATAACACATTGTGCTGGTGCTGGTATATAACACATTGTGCTGGTTTCTGTGCAGGGAGAAAACAATTTCAAACCAAAACTGAACAAAAAGACCTGCACACAAAATTTCAGAGAAAACATTGCCGCGACATTGATGACTACCGGGTTTGAAACTATTAGGAAAGTGGACATGTTGTTCATTCCAATACTACAAAACAAGCACTACTACATTGTATGTTTTGATTTCAAGGGAGAAGACATCAAGATTATAGACAACATGAAAGGGAAAGCAAAAGCACAAAAA